>JAJPUD010001839.1:0-58126 GCA_023553655.1 Myrmecobius fasciatus | reverse complement strand
TTTTTCAGTGAATTGTTGTCTTTTTCCAATTCACCAATTTTGTTTTTCAGTTCACCATTTTTATTTTCCAGTGAATTGGTGATTTTTTCCAATTCACCAATTTTGTTTTTCAGTGAACTGTTTTCTTTTTCCAATTCACCAGTCCTATTTTCCAGTTTTTGATATTTCTGTTGCCCTAATCTCAATTTATTTCCCCATTCTTCTTCTAGCTCTCTTTTGAGATTCTTAATGCAATCATCCAGGTAAGCCTTCTGAAAGGGAGACCAACTTAAGTCTGCCTTTGTGGCTTCATCTGGGATTGTTTTCATAATGTCAGCATCTGGGGACTGTTCTATTTTTTCTCCCTAAAAGCTTTCTATGGTGACAGCTCTCTTCTGCTTCTTGCTCATGGTTTAAAGTTGGGATATTGGTCAAAAACAGAGAAAACTGCAACAATTTGTATTTGCCCTGGGGCAGTTTGCCAAATTGACTTCCGATCTGAGGCTGGTCAGGCTAGATTCGCACTAGGACCACGTTTTCAGCTGCTCTCGATCCACCCTTTACCAAAGGCAGATCTGCCAAAGCACCTGCCCACAAGCAGAGCAAAGTGGCCCAGGCGTTTCCCAGGGGCTTCCTGGGTGCCTTAAATCCGCCCCTCTATCGCAGCCCTGACTTCCGCCCCGGCTGGAGTCTGATCGGGACCAGCGGCCGATTTCCCCTGAGGCTAACCTTCTCCGGAGTTCTTTCAAGGTAGATTTTTGATTGAAGTGCGTTGTAGTCCAAATGTTTGGCAGCGCCTTCACTCAAAAACCAGTTCAAAGGCTCACTTTGTCTGGGTCTGAGGGAAGGTCCCAAAGGAGTTCACAGAGAAAGCTGTCTGCAGTTCGCCATCTTGGCTCCGCCCCCAATTTTTACCCTTTTGAAAAAGAGGCTCACCTCATTCACATGGAGGTGAGCATTTGAATGATGGGAGCAAATGGGAACATAAAGAGAAATGAGGAGAAGGCCAAGCACATAGTCTGTTAGATTTTCTAAATTTAAGAGTTGGGGAAGGGAAAGATACCTTTAAAAAAGACAAAAAAGGAACAGAATCATGAGAGTAAGGAGTTAAAAAAGCCTGAGGAAGAGATGGTTAACAGTGTCAGAAGTTTTGAACTCAGAGGGTTCAAAAAGGATAAGGACCAATAAAAATTAATTTGCAATGATTTTTAGCAAGGTGGTGGGAGTGAAAAATACTACATTATAATGGGTTAAGGAAAGAGTGGATGATGAGGAATTAAAGGCAGCAGCTATAAATTATTGATTGAGGAAGAATTCCATTTAGATAGAAGTAAGAAAAAAAAATGAAGTAAGAAAATAAAACAACTGTTAGAAGGGGCCAGATTGAGGATGAAATAGAAAGATTTTTTTTTCCAAATACAAAATATGTGTATGCCCTACATCTTTAGTAGGGCACAAAGATGATGGAAATTTTCTTTTCTTTTCTTTTTTTTATTAAAGCTTTTTATTTGCAAAACATATGTATGGGTAGTTCTTCAACACTGACCCTTACAAAGTTTTCCATTACAGATTTTTCCCCCCTAGTCCCCTCCCCTTCCCTAGATGGCAGGAAGTCCACTACATGTTAATTTTGTTAAAATACTTGACAAGTCGAATATATGTATACATATTTCCACACTTATCTTGCTGTGCAAGAAAAATCCTATCTACAAGAAAAAAAATCTGAGAAAGGAAACACAATGCAAGCAAACATCAATAGAGAGCATGAAAATATTATATTGTGGTCCACATTTCATATCCCTCTCTCTAGATGTATATGGCTTTCTTCACTGAACAATTGGGACTGGTTTGAAACATTTCATTGTTGAAGAGAGCCATGTCCATCAGAATTGATCATCATATAATATTGTTGTTGCTGTGTATAATGATCTCCTGGTTCTGCTCATTTCACTCAGCATGAGCTCATGCAAGTCTCTCCAGGCCTCTCTGAAATCGTCCTGCTGGTCGTTTCTTTTTTTTTTTTTTTAAGCTTTTTATTTGTATAACATATGTATGGGTAGTTCCCCAGCATTGATCTTTACAAAGCTTTCCATTACAAATTTTACCCCCAGTCCCCTCCCCTCCCCTAGATTGCAGGAAGTCCACTACATGTTAATAATGTAATAATAGTTGACAAGTTGTGCAAGAAAAATCCTATCTACAAGAAAAAAAAAGAAAAACAGAGAAAGGAAACACAATGCAAGCAAACCTCAATAGAGAGCATGAAAATGTTATGTTGTGGTCCATATTTCATATCCCTTCTTCAGTGAACAATTGGAACTGGTTTGAGACAATTCTTTGTTGCAGAGAGCCATGTCCATCAGAATTGATCATCATGTAATACTGTTGTTTCTGTGTATGATGATCTCCTAGTTCTGCTCGTTTCACTCAGCATCAGTTCATGCAGTTCTCTCCAGGCCTCTCTGAAATCGTCCTGCTGGTCGTTTCTTACAGAGCAATAATATTCCATAACATTCATATACCATAATTTATTCAGCCACTCTCCAATTGATGGGCATCCCTTCAGTTTCCAGTTTTTAGCCACTACACAAAGGGCTGCCACAAACATTCTTGCACATGTGGGTCCCTTTCCCTCCTCTAAGATCTCTTTGGGATATAGGCCCAATAGAAACACTGCTGGGTCAAAGGGTATGTATGCACAGTTTGATAACTTTTTTGGGCATAGTTCCAAATTGCTCTCCAGAATGGTTGGATCTGTTCCCAGTTCCACCAACAACAACCCAGTTTTCCCACATCCCCTCCAACATTCTTCATTATCTTTTCCTGTCATTTTATCCAATCTGACAGGTATGTAGTGGTATCTCAGAGCTGTCTTAATTTGCATTTCTCTGGTCAATAGTGATTTGGGGCACCTTTTCATATGACTAGAAATAGTTTTAATTTCATCATCTGAAAATTGTCTGTTCATATCCTTTGACCATTTATCGATTTGAGAGTGGCTTTAATTCTTATAAATATGAGACAATTCTCTATATATTTTAGAAATGAGGCCTTTATCAGAACCCTTAAATATAAAGATTATTTCCCAATTTATTGCTTCCCTCCTAATCTTGTCTGCATTGATTTTGTTTGTACAAAAACTTTTTAACTTAATATAGTCAAAATTATCTGGTGTTCAATTAAGAGTTCTAATTCTTTGGGCATAAATTTATTCCATCTCCACAGTTCTGAGAGGTAAACTATCCTATATTCCTCTAATTTGCTTATAATATCACTCTTTATATCTAAATCATGAACCCATTTAGATCTTATCTTGGTACGTGGTGTTAGGTGTGGGTCAAGCCCTAATTTCTTCCACACTAGTTTCCAATTTTCCCAGCAGTTTTTGCCGAATAGTGAGTACTTATCCAAAAGCTGGGGTCTTTGGTTTTATCAAACAGTAAATTGCTATAGTTATCGCCTAGTTTGTCCTGTGATCCTATCCTATGCCACTGATCAGTTACTCTATTTCTTAGCCAGCTGCTTTATAATATAATTTTAGATTTGGTACAGCAAGGCCACCTTCATCAGCCTTTTTTTTTTTCATTAATTCCTTTGAAATTCTTGACCTTTTGTTCTTCTAGATGAACTTTGCTACTATTCTTTTCTAAATCTGTAAAATACTTTTTTGGGAGTTTGATTGGTATAGCACTAAATAAGTAAATTAGTTTGGGTAGTATTGTCATTTTTATTATATTCACTCGGCCTACCTATGAGCACTTGATGTTTTTCCAATTGACTAGATCTGACTTTATTTGTGTGGAAAGTGTTTTGTACTTTAGTTTGTATAGTTCCTGACTTTTTCCTTGGCAGATAAATTCCCAAATATTTTATACTATCGACAATTATTTTGAATGGAATTTCTTTTTGTATCTCTTGCTGCTGAACTTTTTGTATCTCATATATATGGTAATATATAAAAATTCTGATGATTTATGTGGATTTATTTTGTATCTTGCAACTTTGCTAAAGTTGTAAATTGTTTCTAGTAGTTTTTTAGTTGAGTCTCTAGGGTTTTCTAAGTATACTATCATGTCATCTGCAAAGAGTGATATTTGGTTTCCTCATTACCTACTCTAATTCCTTTAATCTCTTTTTCTTCTCTGTCAAAGCTAACATTTCTAATACAATATTGAATAGTAGTGGTGACAGTGGGCAGCCTTGTTTCACTCCTGATCTTACTTGGAATGGTTCTGGTTTGTCTCCATTACATATGATGCTTGCTAATGGTTTTAAATAGATGCTAGTAATCATTTTAAGGAAAAGCCCATTTATTCTTATACTCTCTAGTGTTTTTAATAGGAATGGGTATTGGATTTTTATCAAATGCTTTCTCTGCATCTGTTGAGATAATCATATGGTTTTTGTTAGTTTGGTTATTAATATAATTGATTATTCTGATAATTTTCCTAATATTGAACCAGCCCTGCATTCCTGGTATAAATCCTACTTGGTCATAGTGTATTATCCTGGGGATGACTTTCTGTAATTTCATTGATAATATCTTATTTAAAATTTTTGCATCATTATTCATTAGGGAAATTGGTCTATAGTTTTCTTTCTCTGTTTTCACCCTACCTGCTTTAACTATCAGTACCATATCTGTATCATAGAAGGAATTTGGTAGTATACCTTCTTTCTCTATTTTTTTCAAATAGTTTATATAGTATTGGAATTAATTGTTCTTTGAATGTTTGGTAGAATTCACATGTAAATCCATCTGGCCTGGAGATTTTTTCTTAGGGAGTTGGTTAATAGCTTGTTCTATTTCTTTTTCTAAAAGGGGGCTATTTAAATAATTTATTTCCTCTTCTGTTAACCTGGGAAATCTATATTTTTGTAGATATTCCTCCATTTCATTTAGATTATCAAATTTATTGGCATAAAGTTGGGCAAAGTAACTCCTAATTATTGCTCTAATTTCCTCTTCATTGGTAGAAAGTTCTCCCTTATCATTTTTGAGACTAACAATTTGATTTTCCTCTTTCCTTTTTTCTAATCAAATTAACTAAAGGCTTATCTATTTTGTTTGTTTTTTCATAAAACCAACTCTTAGTTTTATTTATTAATTCAATAGTTTTCTTATTTTCAATTTTATTAATCTCCCCTTTTATTTTTAGAATTTCCAATTTGGCATTTAATCGAGGGTTTTTAATTTGTTCTTTTTCTATTTTTTTAATAGTAAGCCCAATTCATTGATCTTCTCTTTCTCTATGTTATGCAAGTTAGCATCTAGAGATATAAAATTACCCCTTATAACTCCTTTGGCCATATCCCACAAATTCTGGTATGTTGTCTCATTATTGTCATTCTCCTGGATGAAATTATCGATTGTGTCTATGGTTTGCTCTTTCACCCATTCATTCTTTAGGATTAGATTATTTAATTTCCAATTAACTTTTGATCTATTTTCTCCTGGCCTTATATTGCGTGTGATTTTTATTGCACCATAATCTGAAAAAGATGCATTTACTATTTCTGCCTTTCTACATTTGATTTTGAGGTTTTTATGTCCTAACACGTGGTCACTTTTTGTATAAGTTCCATGAACTGCAGAGAAAAAAGTAACTCCCTACTGTCTCCATTTAATTTTCTCCAAAGATCTATCATACTTATCTTTTCTAACAATTTGTTTACCTCCCTAATTTCTTTCTTATTTATTTTGTGGTTTGATTTATCTAATTCTGAGAGAGCAAGGTTGAGATCCCCCACTAGTATAGTTTTGCTGTCTATTTCTTCTTGCATCTCTCTTAATTTCTCCTCTAGGAATTTGGATGCTATACCACTTGGTGCATATATATTTAGTACTGATATTGCTACATTATCTATGGTACCCTTTAGTAAAATATAGTTTCCTTCCTTATCTCTTTTGATTAGATCCATCTTTGCTTTTACTTGATCTGAGATCAGGATTACTACCCTGCTTTTTTTTGTTCACCTGAAGCATAATAGACTCTGTTCCAGTCTTTTACCTTCACCCTGTATGTGTCTCTATGCTTTAGATGTATTTCTAGTAAACAACATATTGTTGGATTCTGGTTTTTAATCTAGTGTGCTATCCACTTATGCTTTATAGTAGAGCTCATCCCATTCACATTCACAGTTAAAATAACTAATTCTGTATTTCCTGCCATTTTATTTACCCAAGTTATGTTTTTCTCTTTCCTTTCCCCTTTCTCCCTTCCCCCCTCCCCAGTATTTTGCTTTTGATGACCACCTCCCTCAAACAGTCCTCCTTCTTTAGAACCCCTCCCCTTTTTTTACTCCTTTCCCCTGATTCTTCTATTTTCCCTTCTATTAGTCTATCCCTTTCATTTCCTCCTTTCCCTCTACTTCCCTGTAAGGAAGGATAAGTTTCTCTGTGAAACCAAATGTGTCTGATATACTCTTTTGGAACCCAATCTGATGAGAGTAAGATTTACACAATGCTCATCTCCTTCCCTTCTTTCCCTCAATTATATTAGGTTTTCTTTGCCTCTTCATGAGATTTTACCTTCTTTTTATCTCCTTTTTTTAAACCTTATTTAACACCTTTTCCCTCTTTTTCCCAGTATGATAGCCTTTCCACTTCTAGTTTCTTTTTCATATTATCAAAGTAATATCAAATTATACCCCCAATCTTTAAATATACCCGTAGTAGAAATATGGTTCTCAAGAGTTCTTTCCTTTTTACCTTTTTATGCTTCTCTTGAGTTCTGTGTTTGTGTCAAATTTTTTGTTCAGATCTGATCTTTTCATTAGAAATAGGTGAAATTCACCTATATCATTAAATGACCATCTTCTTCCCTGAAGGATAATGCTCATTCTAGCTGGATAGGTTATTCTTGGCTGTAATCCAAGTTGCTTTGCCTTTCAGAATATCTGGTTCCAGGCCCTTCAATCCTTCAGTGTGGAGGCTGACAGATCTTGTGTGATTCTAATTACAGTTCCTCGGTATTTGAATTCTTTCTTTCTAGCTGCTAGCAATATCTTTTCCTTGGTGCGATAGTCCTGAAATTTAGTCATGATATTCCTTGGGGTTTTAATTTTGGGGTCTCTTTCAGGAGGTGAAAGGTGAATTCTTTCGATGGTGATTTTGCCTTCTGATTCTAAAACATCAGGGCAGTTTTTTTTCAAGATTTCCTGGAAGATAGTGTCTAGGTTCTTTTTCTCATCATGGCTTTCAGGAAGTTCAATAATCCTTAGAATGTCTCTATTAGATCTATTTTCCAAGTCAGTTTTTCCTAGGAGATTTCATATTTTCTTCTATTTTTTATTTTTTTTGTTTTTATATGACTGATTATTGAGCCATTCACTTACATTTGTTCAATTTTAATTTTTAATATTTTATTTTCTTCAGTTACCTTTTTTAGCTCCTTTTGTAACTGGCCAATAGAATTTTTTGGTTCATTGCATACTTTTTCCAATTCACCAATTTTATTTTTCAGTAAATTGGTGTCTTTATCATATCTCTTTTGGAGGGCTTCTTGCACTGATCTCAATTCATTTCCTCATTTATCATCCAGCTCTCTTTTGAGATTCTTTATGCAATCTTCCAGGAAGGCCTTGTGAAAAGGGGACCAGGTCATGCCTCCCTTGATGGCTTTCTCTGGAGTAGTTTTGCCTATAGGAACCTCAGGATCTGGGGTCTGCCCTTCTTTCTCTCCATAAAAGCTGTCTATGGTGAGAACTCTCTTCTGCTTCTTACTCATTATTTTTAAAAAGCTTGGGGTCTGTACAAAGCAGAGAAGCAGTGGCTGTGGTAATTTGCCATGGGGCAATTCTGCTAATTAACTTCTGGTGCTGGGCTCTCTGGACTGTGACCAGTGTTTGCAGTGGACTACAAACTGCCTTTTACAAAAAGGCAGATCTGCCAGAGCACCTGCCCACAATCAGGGCTGAGTGTCCCAAGAGCCTTAGATAGACTCCCCAGGTGTTTAAAATCTGCCACACTGAGTCCCGCCCGTTTTACTGTCCTGTCTTCAGGAGCTGCACCCAACACACAGACCTGCTATGAAGCTCTTCAAAGGTACCTTCTGCAAGGAATGTTTCATAGTCCAAATATTTTTGGGTTCTTTGACTCCAGAACCAGTTCAGAGTTGAACTGATGTTGGTTTGAGAGAATGTCAGAGGAGGACACAGAGAGTCGTGTCTTCACTCCGCCATCTTGGCTCTGCCCCCCCTCCCGAGAATCCAAAATTTTCTTACTAATTTTGAATCTTGGAGATCTTTTCTAATTTCCACCATCCAAATAACTGTTTAATTAGCTCCAGAATTGAAAGTCACTCTTTACTAAGAAGCTGTGCACCAGATATACTGAGTTGGAGTTAGTTTATCTGCGGCTCGAACTGGGCATATCTGCAGCAATCTTCTGTGACACAGATTTCTCTGGTACTAACCATATCTTTTTAAGAAACTCTTTAATGGTTCACAAGTAATCCATTTGGTACCCAAGGATCTCCATTCTGTTAATACATTTACACATTTCACTGGAAGATCTTAAAATCTTACAAAAGTTTTTCTCTTTTCTAGAGGACACCTTTCCTGTCATATCTACAAAGATGGCACGATCCAGGTGGCACAATGAACAAGAACATACTCTCCAGGAGTCCTGGAACTCCCTCACAGCCTTCAATCGCTCTCATCGGGGCCGTATATCCAATATGGAATTTCAGGGTGATATCTTTGATGAATTCCTGCAGCAGCAGAAGATTAGTAGACATGGGGAACAACTCTCAGTGATGAAGGAAGGAAAACAGGAGTTATTGAAAGGGCAGGAAGATTATTCCATAGATGTTGTTGATGAGAATGATTTTAAAATTCCAGTGTTACCTCATGGACAGCACTTAGTCATTGACATCAAATCAACCTGGGGAGACAGACACTATGTTGGCCTTAACGGAATTGAAATTTTTAGCTCCAAGGGAGAACCTGTACAAATTTCTAACATAAAAGCTGAACCCCCTGACATTAACATTTTACCAGTTTATGGTAAAGATCCTCGTGTAGTAACCAACCTAACTGATGGTGTGCATAGGACCCAAGATGATATGCACCTTTGGCTGGCCCCATTTACCCCTGGAAAATCTCACTATATTTATATTGACTTCGTACATCCTTGCCAAGTTGCCATGATTAGAGTTTGGAATTATAATAAATCACGGATACATTCTTTTCGCGGAGTAAAATATATGACTATGTTATTAGATGAACAGTGCATATTTAAAGGAGAAATTGCCAAGGCTTCGGGAACACTGACTGGAGGTATAGTATATTCAGAAGAACATTAAATGAAATTTTTACCTCTCTCCTCCTGGGAATTTGGGCAAAAAAAGTACTCAATATCACAGGAGAAAGTTGTCACTTTCACAGATCCATTAGTTACCAACTATCCCATGTTAAAGCTAGCAGGGACCTTAGATGGAACATAGAACATGAAATGTTGAAGCAACACAAAACATGGAACATTAATGCCAAAAGAAACCCTAGGCATCAATTATTTCAATCTCCTCATCTTGCAAAACTGAGGCTTAGAGGTTTTAATGACTGGCTCAAGATTTTGAAATTAGTTAATAGCAGAACTATTATTCAGACCACTTAATCCTTTTCTGTTCTTTTTGCTGCCCTAGACTCCTATATATTGAAAGTAGTTAGATACTATGAAACTATCTATTCAAACATAGGAAACAATAGGTATCACTTTGTATTTAATGATACATTCCAGTAAAGTGTGGTTCTTCTCCCTCCCCCCATGTTTTATTTGGTTTGTGCTGTTCTTATCAAAGTCAGATTCTGTTTGCCCAAAGTATGGAGAATAATGGAACTTTTAAGAATTAAGTAGAGATATGGAACATCATTTGTGCTTTTGATTTTTTTCTTTGTTTTATGACCTTTTTAAAATTATAGAGAATTTGGGTAACGGATGGCCTTGTATTTTTAGTTCTCTAAGTCTTTATTACTCTTTTAGCCCCAGAGCATTTTGGAGATACTATATTATTCACAACTGATGATGACATTCTCGAGGCCATATTCTGTGCTGATGAGACATTTGATGTTGATGTTGAAACCCTGTGTAATATGAGATATGAGGAAGAATTCAAGAGACCACAGACAGCAGATGGGGAAGGTGATGAAAGGCCATTCACTCAAGCTGGTGTGCGTATAGATGATCAGGTAAGAGATGGTTAGTAGCAAATATTTGAAGACATGTGTTATTCATAGTAGGGGACCAACAAATAAAGATGGAGAATCTCCTGAAATACTTCAAAACTTCAAAATAATACTAAATTGATCAGTGTGGCTAATCAGGAAGAAGGGAGTGGGAATAATTGAATGTCCTGGCAAATGCCATCTGTGGACATAGTCTCACCCTCTCACCTTCACCTCTATCCTTAATATACCAGCAAGACAAAGAAAGCTTTATTAACTAAGGCTTTGGTGTAAGTGAAGAAACATTGCACTACAGGAGGAAGAATCCAATCCTAGATTAGAAAATGACATTAAGGCCATGCCAGAAGAGAGGCAAAGTAGAAAGGATGTAGGTTTGAATTCTACTTACTGTGATACCTTAAGCAACTCATCTCACTCTCTGTGACTCAGTTTCTTCATCTGTAAAATCAGGAGAATGGACAAGATGATCAATAAGGGCCTTTCTTACTTTAAATCTTAAGCTCCTAACAATAACACAGACATACTGATCAGTCTTTGCCATACTTGGACCTTGTGCCAAATTACTTAATTCCTTGGGATTTTATATTTTCCATCTGCAAAATGGAAAAGTTGCATTACATACCTTAAATGATTTCCCCACATGCATTGCAGAAAAATTGTGAAGAGAAGAGTGTATTAAACATGGATAATTTAAACTTTTTAGAGGAAAGATTCAATTGCCATTTTTAGTTATTTTAGTACAACAGACAACTTGCACAACACAGATCACTGAAATTCACAGCTAATCCAAAAACCAATTTATAATCATTAGTGTCAATATCTTTCAATATCAAAAATTAACTACTAAGCAGGACTATTTAAATACATATGTACATATATATATTTGTATATTCCTATATGTGTACATATATAGACACATATATACATGGATTTAGATTTTCCCTCATTTCCTTTATTGGTAGTGCCGACTCAAAGCCAGATAATGGTGATGGTAGTGGGGCCTTTCTCACTTTAAATCTTAAGCTCCTAACAATAACACAGAAATGCTGATCAATCTGGACATAGTGGTGGATATGGTGTTAATAGCTTCCATTTAAGTTATGCCTTACCAGTGACAAAATGCGGAAAGGTACAGATAGATGAGGAAACTGAGGTTCAGAGAAAGTAAATAATTTACTTGACTTTTACATGGGTTGGAACTAATTTTTGAATCCAGAGACTTCTCTCAACTCAGGATTCTTACCACTCATTTTACCATACTGGCCAGTGCAGAAAATTTAAAAAGAAAATCATTAGGGTTCCTATCATTCATCAAATATTTACTTAATATTCACTCTGTCCTGAGCATAATGGTGAGCAAAGTTGTATGAGGTATAATCTCTGTCTCAAGTTGCTTAGCCTGGCAGAGGAAGTAAGAATTAGGGGGGGAAAACAAACATATTAGATACATATTAGATAATTATGGTATGTCACTGAAAATTGACTTTTTGCTGCTTTTCCCTTTATTTATTAGGCTCAAGAGCAAGAGTTGACCTCCAGCTCTCCTTTACTCAAGTTGACAACCCCTGAGCCAGGAGTTTACAGTGGAATGTGTAAGTATTCATTTTCTTACTGGTGCAAAGGATAGTTTCCTCTTTTACACTAGAACAATGCCTGTGATAGAGAAAGAATATTGATTAATGAGAAGGGGCTGATTTACCACCAGTCCACCAAGGAATTAAAAAGTGAAATTATTTCAGCTATTTGGATTTGTGATTTCAACAGTCTTGGATGCAAAATATATATGTGGTTAGAATTTATTAACTGGTGAATTAAAATACCTTTTCAAGTTCTGTCTCCATTATTGAGGAATGCTCATACATGAATAAAAGATTTCAGTTGTTTTTCCTGTACCTGAATCTCTGGCTCTGGGGATCCTAATGTCCTTTATCTATCTTTATACTGGACAGTTAGTCTCCCTTGCCGCCTTCTTGTTACATTTGGGGATTATTCTGCTGCTTCATCTGACTTATGGGCATTTTCCTGAAGAATTAGAGTAGATATAATTTTTGCTTTTTGAAATATGTGTAAAATTGTCACTTAAAAAAGGTATTTTCTGTTATAATTTATTATATATTGGTATTTTCATCTGGGATTAGTCCAGATATAGTTTTTCCAATTCCTCATATGGTTCCAACCTTTCATTTCCATCTTATTCTTGCTTATGTGAACTTCCCTTTCAACTAAACTGAACTGCTCACTGCTCACCAAAAACTGTTTATTTTCAACTCACATTCTCCACTGTTGTCATCTTCTTTGCTTAGGAAACTTCATATTATATTGTTCAAGACCCAACTCAAATGCCATATTCTCCATGCTACATTGAACCCTTCAGCTAAAAGTGATCCTTTTCTCCTCTTGTACTCATTAATTATTTTATTTTTTTTTAATTATGAACTTAATTGTCAATAAACACAAACATTTAAATCTGAAAAGGAGGGGAAGTTTCAAATTGTTTTACAAAACCTTTCGTTCAGCCCACAGTTCCAGCTGTAACTTAGTGTTATCTGTTTTCTATTTTCATCTTCTGTCAGAGTGCCAGACTTTTGGATAATAAGTTGAAATCTGAGTTGCTTTTGATTTACATGATTTACATTTGAAACTTTCTAGTTGGCGATGGCATATTTCTGTTCTTAATAGATTTTTGTTCCTATCTTCTAACCCCTTATCTATTGGGAAACAGCTCTTTTCCTTATATAGTTGTATCAATTTCATAATTATGTGGAGATCAAACCTGCATTAATATCAAAGATACTTGTTACAAAGATTTTTCTTCCAGTTAACTTTTCTAATTCCAGTTGATTTTGTTAGTGCAAAAATATTTCAATTTTATGTATATTTATGAAATTGCCCATTTTATTTTTTTAATGGTCAACTCTATCCTTTATTTAAATTTAGAATTCTTTCTTTAGCTCTAGTTGGAAAAGATTCCTCCATCTGTTCTAAAATTTTTTAAATGATGTGACCTTTTATATGTAGGTCACGTGTGCATTTAGGTCAACAAATCAATCAATCAAAAATACAAATAAAATTAACGAAAGAATCCTGACTCAAAATAGCTTTCTTTCTAACAAGACATAACAAAGGCTATTTGTCCCCAAATGTCTCAGTGCAATTTTCAGCTTTGATTACTTAAAACTGCACTAAGATGTTTACATTAACTCTATAAAAAGTACTACCCCCTGAGTTTTCATGTAGAAGGTGATACTTGAACTGTGTCTTTAAGGAAAAGAAGAAATATATATAGTGGTAGAAAAAAAAGGGCTAGGCAAGTAGTATTTTTAAAGGATAGCCAAGGTCTTAGTGAGGATCAGTCAGTAGATTCTAATGGAGGGAAACAGCAAATACATATATAAATATATCTAGCATAAATATAAAATGAATATAAATGTAAACTATATGGTTATTTACAAGGTAGTTTGGGAGGAAGGATAGTAGCAGTTAGGGAAGAATTAGAAAAGGCTTCATGTAGAACATGATGCTTGGGCTGCAAAAGGAAGAGAAGAGTATCCAGGGCAAACAAGTGGAGAAGGTAGATTACAAGCAATGACCCATAACAAGACACAGAGATGAGAGATGGAATATCATATGGAAGGAACAGGGAGAAAGCCAGTTGGCTGGTTGCAAGAGTATATAAATTGAAATAACATGCAGTGAGGCTGCAAAGATGTATTGGGTCCAGGTTGTAAAAGGCTTTAAAAACTAATTTAAGGAAGTGGTAAGAAATTTGAGGCAGGGATACAAATGAGGACAATGCTGTATATCTAGATGAGAAGTGATAAGGGCCTGACTTAAGTAAAATGTGACTACGTGCATTAAGAGAAGGAGTTGGATATGAGAAAAATGACAAAACATCCATTAAATTAGAAGTTTAGGATAGAGTTAGGGGTCAAGAATAATGCTGAGGTTACAAACCTGGGAGACTGGAAGGAGGATGAAAATAGGAACCTAAGGGAAGGAAAGAAAGCTTAAATGGAAAGATAATGAGTTGTTTTAGATAAGTTGATTTTAAGATAACCCCAGAACATCTTTTTTAAACGTCCAATAGACAACTTTGATGAGGCACTGAAGTTCAGCAGAGAGACTGGAGCTGAATATGATATTGTAATGATATCATAATAGTATGTTACCATTATAAAATTATATATGTTTATATGTATCACTAAGATTAATCAATATAGAAATGACGACTAAATCCGTGGGAGCAAATGAGATTACTAAAACAATATAGCAGAAAGAGAAGAGGACCTAGGACAGAACCTTGGGAGATACTCTCATGGGGCATGATCTGGTTAATGAGATAGCAATTAAGATTGAGGAATGATCAAGAATCAGATGAGAGCAATATCATATATACCAAGAGAGAAGAGAGTATCCTAGAGAAGGGTGTAGTTAGGAGGTTCAACTGCAGAAGATAGATAAAAAAAAGAAGAGGACTGAAAGGAAGACCATTATGTTTGGTACTGAAGGGATTACTAGTAACTTTGGACAGAGCAATTTCAGTAAAATGATGAGATTAGAAGTCAGATCACAGATAACAGAAGTTGAGAAGGGAGAGGGAAGAGAGATAGTAGAGGCAGTGAGTATAGAAAAGGTCTAGACCTTATTTCTGCCAGAGGCTTTATGTTTTCCCAGAATTTTTTTTTTTGAATAGGGAATTTTTATCCCAACAGTTGTTATCCTCAACTTTACTGAACATAGTACTACTGTGTTCAGTTGTTTCTGTTCAGTTATTTCCCTAATTTGTTCTATTTGCCAATTTTTCTATGTTTTAACTAGGACCAAATTGTTTTCATGGTTACTGCTATAATATGGTTTAAGATCTGATAGAGGTAGTGTACCTTTCCCTTCACTTCCCTCAGCCCCTCTTTATTTCTTTTCTTGTTATTTCCCTTGAGATGTTTTACCTTTTGTTGCTCCAGATGTATTTTGTTGTCATTTTGTCTAATTCTTTAAAGTTTGGTCATTGGATTGATATGACCCTGATTCTGTAAATTTATTTCTACTCCAATAGCACATAGATCTTATGACATTTATTATATGCTGCTTCCTATTGTAGATCTTTCCCTGTGTATTTCATTTCCCCTACCAGATTATCCTTGAAGACAGAGACTACATCTTGTACAGCTTTCTTCACAATAACACTTAGCATAGTGTTTTATACAGAATGGATTATAAGTGAATATTTGTTGAATGACAGTAACATTAAAGATTTTATTTTTTAATGAATTGTATTTATTGCTTCAGGCTTTGTTTATAGTGTGAAAATACCTATTGGATAATAGAATCACTTGGAGAAAGGAGCAGTGGGGGGCTGTAAAGAGCAGTCGTGCTCCACTAGCAACATAGTGTTTTGCCAAAATTGCAAAATAATGGGAAAAAGAAATGGAGTTACTATTTTTTGATCTTTAGTGGAGTTTGATTCTTATGATTTGATACAGTAAAGTTTCACTTCAGAAATTAATTTATCTTGGCAAGCATATGATGCTATCATATGGGTTAGAAATTGATTTGAAGAGTATT
This sequence comes from Myrmecobius fasciatus, assembly GCA_023553655.1. NCBI lineage: Eukaryota > Metazoa > Chordata > Mammalia > Dasyuromorphia > Myrmecobiidae > Myrmecobius > Myrmecobius fasciatus. The sequence continues at coordinate 42,397 of JAJPUD010001839.1, read as the reverse complement.
CCAGATAGTTTTTTTTATTATATTCTTAAAGATTCCTTGGATAAGGCAATTTCATGGTAGTTTTTTAAAAAGAATTAATGGAAACAAGTTATTGATACATAGAACATATAAATGTATTTTAGAATAATAAAGATACTTCAATGTTAATATTTTATTATAATTATGCTTACATTTTATACAGGTTTGCAATTTACCTAATTCCCACCCATCCCTGATCTCTAGCTGTTGAAATCCTATCCATTCTTCAAGATTCCACTAAATTTTACTTTATTATTCAAGCCAACTCCCTACCCAAAGCTAGAAACGATCTTTTATTTTTACTTCAACACCAGTCCCATATATCATCTCTCCAGATTTCTTGAGATTCCTCTCTTTGATATCTCCTTGACATTTGCCTGTTTTCTAACTTGTTTTATAATTACTTATGTATACATCTCACTCCCCTAGCCTCATTAGACTGAAAGCTTCTTGAGGATGGGAGCTTGATTTTTCATTGTGATAGCTTTAGTACCTGGAATAGTGTCCTATGCATAGAATGTAGCTCCTAAACAGTTGTTGATCTAAATGAATTAATTCATTCATTCACCAAATAGACAAGGAACACCTTCTGTATGCCAGGCCCAATGCAGACTATCAGAGGGGGTTAAGATGACCAAGACCCAGCTCTTGACATCCATCATTTGCCCAATAAGCATCCCACCAATTGCTGTGCATTTGCCCTTTTCTTATTTCCTCTTTTCCATAATAATTCCTAGTAATTCCATGATTAATTCCTAATTTACTCTTCTGACCAAGTCTTTGTCCTCTTCCCATCTCTAACCTATATTTAATACTTTTTTCAGCAGAAAAGAGAAACAGTTCATTATGATTTTCTACACAACACCCCTTAACCTGGGTCCTGAAGATGGTTGAATTTTAATTTCTTCAGATCAATTGCAGTCTCTTGGATTTTCCTTACCTATTGCACTTCCTAAATCCTGAATCACCTTTATTGTCTTACTCCTTTGGAGAGAGTAGTTTAATAAGGTGATATATGGGTTGGTGTTAGGGATTTTTAAAATGATCTGACCTATTAATATTTTGAAAGAGGACACCTAAGACTTGCTAATATGCAGATGATACTGATTTTGAAAGTTTTGCAAATATCAGTGATGATGAAGTGCAGAAAAGGACCAAAGAGATTTGAAATAGGGACAAGAAATAATAAAATGAATCTCAGTTAAAAAAAATACTAATTGATACACTAGGGTAAAATCAATATGGAACTTAGATATTAAAAGAAAAAGAGAGTAATAACATTCAATTGCCTGACACAAAATTAGATGTGAAACTGAAGAGCATTTTGCCAGTGGAAGGAAAAATGATTATGATGGTAGGCATGGGTAAGTCAGAAATTCCTATCATATAATCTCCTGTGATAAAATAGGAGAAAAGCTTGATTCTTTTCAAATGAGCTTGTGAAACCATCTGGTTTATTTATGATTCTTTGGCTCCATGAAGGCTGCGAAAACCCAAGAATAACAGTAATTGTGTAGGAGAGTGGAGTGCAAACTTGGTAAAGGAAACTGGAACATGGTAAAGAGATTTTCCCAAGCTTGGTGACCATGATCAAGACTTTTTCAATCTCTGAACCCCTGTTTCCTTATCTATACCATGGCCAAGAAGATTGAACTAGATAAGGATTCTGAATTAAATGTTACCTCTTCTGTGAAGCTTTCCCAGACCTGTCCCCCACCCCATTTATTAGTGCTTTTCTACCTCAGATATTCCTCTACCACTTTGACAAATTTCTCTTTTACCTTGCTTTGGATTACTCCCTGCCTTGTAGTTACTTATTTGTGTGCATATTACACACAAATCTACCCATAGTAGAATATAAACTTTTTCAGAACAAGTTGTGTTTTTGTCTTTGTATCTCCAATATATAACACAGTGCCTAATACATAGTAAGCATTTAATATACATTTTAATTGAATTTCCATCTCAAAAATTTTCTTGGTTATTCTCATAATTTTATGGCTATTGTTAATAATTGTACAAATGTACAGTGCACTTGAGTATGATATACTCAGTTGTAAATACCACAATTCATAGTTCCAACACACTTCATATCAACTTTCTTATATAACCTTCAGAACTTCCCTGTGAGGTAGGTAGCACAGGTTTATCATTCTCATTTTACAAGTAAGGAAATGGCACATATTCCATAGGTGGAAGAATAATATAGGCCAGGATAGAGTGTTCTAACTAGCAATCTTTAAGGGAAGTCAAATGCAGTCCAGATATTAGGGAAAATGTCTTAGTTTGCAATGTATCTAACTAGATCATGCTGGGCAAATTAATGACTCTCCTGAAATATTGTCAGCACCAGAGAAGTAATGTTCTAAATGGTGTCAAAAAAGCTAGATCTCTCCTTGCTCACTGACTCTGGGTGAATCAGTATCTATGTTGCCGTAGCTCTGATGCTAAACTTTCTGAGGGTTGACGTGTTGAGTTAATTATATATACTACCTATTGTAGTGCTATGTCTAGTCAGGTGTTTAATAAGCATGCACTTGATTTTGTGTCCAGGAATTAGGATGTAGAGTTTGCAAATCATTAATCTGCCTACTTTCATTTTAAGGACATTTCTATCAGTGCCTCAGGTTACTAACTGGCAATTTTTATTTGTGTTTAAGGCCTTCAACTTAATTTCACAGCCTCTTGGGGCGACATGCATTACCTAGGGTTGACAGGACTTGAAGTGGTAGGAAAAGACGGTCAGTCTTTGCCAATTACATTGGATAAGATGTCTGCTTCACCCAGTGATTTAAATGATCTTCCTGAATACACTGATGACTCCAGGACCTTAGATAAGTAAGTATCTCAGGCACTTCAATTTCTAACTTAGCAGAGTTTGCTATACACATGGTGGGTGAAGAAGATAGTGGATCTGAATTCAGAGTCCCACTCCCCCTCACAAGCAGTGAAGACTTTGCCTCTTCCTTGAGTTTTGTCTTGACCTCAGTGGAGGTCAGTAGGAGCATAATTTCCATTGTTAAAATGGTAAGATTTCCTAAGCTATTAGACTATCGATGCCTTCCAGGAAAAAAAAAAAAAAATTAGAACCTAAAAGAGGTCATTTTGATCTGGGAAGACACACTGTACCCTCCAGGCCAAAGTCACATCAGGACCCAGAATGACAGCCATAGGGTGGGTGTTACCGGAATCCTATCTGTAAGATGTCCTAACTGTTGTCCTGACTATCTGCTGTCATTGTACCAGGAACCTAGCATCAAATCCACCTAGGGCCCTAATTTTTAACCAGGTTAATTATTTGCTGTTGATTAGAAGTTCCATTTCAACCACCAGTGAGTATAAGATTTCCATGGACCTTTAAGTGGATAAGACTTTTAAAATACCTGTGGCAAGGAGACTATCCATGTGTCCCAAATCATTTCTAAAGAAGCAAAAGAGTAACTACAGATGTACATTCTCTTGAATAAGCAGAATCTATTGTAGTAGGAAAAGTATTGGACTTGAAGTTAGAAAGCATGGAATCCTGATTCTGCTACTTACTAGCTATGTCACTTGGGGAATTGTTTCTCCTCTCTGAGCCTCAGGGTCCTCATTTATCAAATGGTGATCATTGAAGTGCCTTCTAGCTCTATAGATCCTATGGCTTCCATAAAACTGTGATTGTGGTACTTGATACTAACCAATCAGGGACTTTTTTGCCTAGTTTTTTCCTGATTTAGCTTACCCAGAGTCACCAATAGGAGTCTTGATAATGGAAAAAAAATATACAATTGCTTAAAAATGACAGTGACTGTCAGGGTGGCCATGCAGAGCCATTACCTTGTTGTACTCATCATTAAGCCAAAAAGTTGCCATTATCTAAATTGATACTTTAAGGCTTTCCAGATGAAGCATGAGCCTTCTCCCCCTTCCAAGCCCCTTGCATTATAGGAAAGAAGAGATTTATGTCAATTGTACCTTCCTAATGATCCCACACTCAAAGCATCAATTGACTTATGGCCCATAGTTGGGAGATGAGTTACTTTGGTGATGTAGTTCTATGATTTTTCTCCCATGGAATGCCTTTGATCCTGGAGTGTCTCAATTTCTTTCCCATTACAGAATAAACACACACACACACACACACACACACACACACACACACACACACACACCACCACACCTCTACCTGTCAGAGAAGAACTGATGGAATTGTTTTTATGTATTTGCAGGTTAATAGATGGGACTAACATCACAGTGGAAGATGAGCATATGTGGCTGATCCCCTTCTCTCCTGGGGAGGATCACCTGATCACAATCTATTTTGATAAAGCTGAAAACATTGCGGGGCTGCGTTTTTGGAACTATAATAAATCTCCTGAGGACACCTATCGAGGGGTAAGCCAAAAAAAAAGCAGTCTAGCCAGCAGAAATGTTCAATCGTCTGTCGTGGGAATAGCGCTTTGATAAATGACCAGAGCAGCTTTAGAAGAGCAGCATAAGTCGTCTAGAACTTTCAGATGCCTAATTTTATGGCAGAGAGAATAACTTGCTGTTTTTTTCTTTGCAAGCAGCAAATATGGATTAAAGAGTTCCCTCAAAATAGATTCAGAGAACCTTTGTACCCATTTCCCCCAGGACTTACAGCACAATGTAGTTCTTCTGTTTGATAGTGTTGTGTTTCTACTGATCTCTGGTTACTTGACTCTTGCTTTCTGCCATTTGAAACGGAAGAGTATGCTGCAAGAGAAAACATTCTTATCTGTTAGAGTAGGTTCATATGAAGATAATAGTATTGTTTAGTTTCCCAGATACTTTTGACCTAGAGTGTTGGTTCTAAAAGCAATTTATTTTAGGAAGAACTTAAGAAGTTATAGGACTTTTTCCCCTCTCCCCTTCAAGATAAACATCATGACTATTCAAACAATCTGTTAAGGAGTAAAAGATCTATGAATGTGAGCCTGTGAAAAGATTGTTACAGATGTTGAAGACATTGTCTCTAATACATTCCCTCTAAGATTCACTATTTCTTACATGTAAAATGTGGCCATAAAGAACCCTTCTGCTTTGATATTCTAAATTCCCATAAGCCATTTCCTACTTTTCTAGCAGAATCTCTGAGAAAAGAAAAGAATGGTACAAGAGTGATTGACTGGAGTACAGTGTTACCCCCTGCAATGTAGTCCTCACTCACCCAATCTCATCAATGAAATGGCCAGGTAGGGAATGAAGAATGGGGAAGAGAGCTCTAATTGCCTATAAATGGTCACTATGCCTCCCATACAGCCATTTTTCTGTCACTCTAGATGGTAATCTCATAACTACCCTCACAAACATTTGTCAACATATCTTTGTTCATTCACCTTTTTCCCTCTGTATTTCAAGAAAGCTCTAACTTCTAGTCCAGGGAGAATCACCCAAGTCATAAAAAGTAGGCCAAAATACCATGATGAAACCATCATCCCCTTCTCAGAAACACAGAATCTTTATTTTGGAAAGCAGTTCAGAAACCATCTAGCCCAAACTGAACCTAAGCAAGAATTTATTATATACTATCCCTGATAAATAATTTTATGACTTTTGTATAAATCCCTTGAGTGAAAAAGAATTTAAAGCTTCCTATTTTACTTTTAGATAAATCAAATTAGGAAGTCTTTATACCAAGTCTAAATTGCCTCTATGCAACTGAAAACAGTTGGCATGTTTCCATAAGTTTTTTCTTCTTTAGTTCAAACATCCCAATATCTTCAACTAACTATAATGTGTCAAGATTTCAAGGTCCTTCACTATCCTGTTCATCCTTCTCTGTACTCCCTTTAGTTCTTAATAGATTTCCTAGAGTGTGATACTCAGAACCTAAAACAGAAGTCTAGCTGTGGTCAGTGGGTTTTGGACACTATGCTCTTCATAATATGGCCTAAGATTTTATTGACTTTTTGGCCATATATTATTCAATATGTAGGCAATTTATCAGCTACATATGATTCAAATTGAGTTATAATCCACCAAAACCTCTAAATTTTTGTCAGACATAATACTTTTGATCAATGTATCTGTCCTTCATCTTGTAGTTATAAAGTTGATTTTTGTTTTTGTACTCAAGTATAAGACTTAACAGTTGTTAAATATCACCTTAGTGGATTTTTCCCAGTGTTGTAGGATACAAATTCCTTTGTAACCTTGTATATTTTATTATATATACATCTTAAAACATTATTTTGAGAAGGGTGTGTGAAAGTTTTACCAAATTTCTAAGGTGACCACAACACACACACACACAAACATACACACACACACACACTTTGTTCTAAAGTATCAGAACTTTTTGGATTCTGATTCTTTTATCCAGTGGCTTAGCTATTCCTGCCAACTTTTTGCCATTGTCAAATAAGGTTACACTGTATATGTCTTTTTCCAAATAGTTTATAAAAATGGTAAACAGCATAACACCAAGCAGTGATCCTTGAAGCATTCCAGTAAAGATCTCTTTCCAAAGTGACATTGAACCATTACTCACTATTCTTTGATCTAGCTGTTGAACTTATTTTGAATCTGTTTTGCTTTATGATTTTCTAATTTAGAGGTAGCAAACATGTAGGCTGGTCACTTATAATCTATGACGTTCCCAAGTCTGAGTATGGCCAGAGCTAGATTAAAATGTAATTGGAAAATATTTAATAAAATTAATAAAAATACAATAAATCATAGGTAACATTACATTTTAAGACTAAGATGATATATAAGGATCCCCATGTCCGCATTAGTGGCCCCCATTTTTATTTGCATTGACACCACTGGCCTAGCCCACATATTTCCACCAATTCCTCAAGAGCAGCTTGAATGTCCTTGCAAATGCTTTGCTAATACCAGTTCCAATTGTTCAGTGAAAAAAGCCATATACACACAGAGAGGGATATGAAATGTGGACCACAACATAACATTTTCATGCTTTCTATTGATGTTTGCTTGCATTGTGTTTCCTTTCTCTGATTTTTTTTCTTGTAGATATGATTTTTCTTGCACAACAATGATAAGTGTGAAAATATGTATACATATATTCAATTTGTCAAGTATTTTAACATAATTAACATGTAGTGGATTTCCTGCCATCTAGGGGAGGGGTGGAGACTAAGGGGGAAAAATTTGTAACAGAAAGCTTTGTAACAAGGGTTAATGTTGAAGAATTACCCATATGTATGTTTTGCAATAAAAAGTTTTAATAAAAAAGAATATATAAAAAAAGAAAATGCTTTGCTAAAATCCAGGTAAACTCTATTTACAGCATTATTTTTTTATTTTTTTTAATTAAAGCTTTTTATTTGCAAAACATATGCACGGGTTATTTTTCAACAGTGACCATTGCAAAACCTTCTGTTCCAAATTTTTCTCTCCTTCCCTTTACCCCTTCCCATAGATGGCAGGTAGTCTAATACATGTTAATTATGCTAAAATATATGACAAATTGCATTTTTATTGAATTTATCAAAATCAAATAAATATAAAAATATATTTGTACAGTTATCTTGTACAGCATTATTTTGATCTACAAGTCAGAAAGGAATTGAGATTATTTGAAATGACCTTTCTTGATGTCAAGTGCTTGCTCTCTGTATTCACTAATTTCCTTTTCTCAATGTTTACTAAGTATCTCTTTAATAATATATTATAGAATTTTTCAAGAATCAGAATTAAGTTCACTGGCAAAGTTTGCAAACTCTATCCTCTTTCCTTTTAGAGGAAAATTGGTGCATTTGCTTTTCTTTTTCCAATTCTGAGGGATTTCTCTTGTTTTCCATGATTTTTCAGAATGCAATGATAGTAGCTCAACAATTACATATCCCATTTCTTTTAGTACCCTGGAATATAATTTATAAAAGCCTAATGACTGAACTAGTCAAGAGCTACTAGTTTTTTTCTTACTATCGCCTTTCTTATGTTGGGCATCTCTCCCTATTAGCCACTTTTTTTTTTCATATCATTTTCAGTCCCAAGATCAACTTTGACTAAGAAAATAGAAACATAGTAATAAGTGAGCAGATCTTCAAGCCCTCCCATTGTCCATTATCATTGTTCTATTAACTTCAAAAGGCAGTCCTATCCTTTCTTTAATCCTTCTCTTTCCCCCTAACTTTTAGAGTCATTGAGAACTTCAGCACTCCTGACACTATACTTCTAGCATCATACCATGCTTTTGCATTGATGCTCTGTAACTAGCCCATGCTTACATTTTTGGCAAATGGTTTTAAAAAATTTTAAGTTGGCTGATGAGTTCCCCATGCATCCATATCATTCTCTTTAAACAACTTTCCCTTTTTTTTCATCTTAGATTTTATTTTCTCCTTGTAGCTTCAGAACTATACTCTCAAGAACTTCCCACTTTTCTAAATTGACTTTGTCTATAGAATTTTAATGTATGGGATTTCACCTATTCTTTTTCTGAACACTTTGAAATCTGCTGTCCTGAAATCTCTGATGTATGACAGACTATGCCTGATTTCTCTCACCTTCTGCATCACAAAGTCTTAAATGAAATAGTCATTTCCCTAAAAGCTTGCCCAGCAATCAGTTCCTCCTTGATGAGAATCAGATCCTTAATCTAAACTCACTTCATTGGTTCCTTTACCTTTTAAAAGATGAAATTGTCATTGAGGTAAGTCAGGCAATTTTGCTTTTGACAGAAACAGAGCTGCAGAAGATATGCAGGTAATAGTAATCCCCTATTAGTACATAACATGCTCCTGTTCCAGGCTTAATAAAATCTGTGTGCCAATACACCATCTGATATGTAGATATCAATGTATATATATATTTATAACTATATTTGTAGACATCTTTCTAATTATATCTGTCTATGTGGATATAGGTATATAAATTTACATGTAGACATATGGATATATCTATCTATATAGAAATATCTCTATGAATGTGTATGAATGTATATACATATATGTACATTCAGATTTCTCCCTTTTCCCTTTCTTTCAGCTTAAAGCTTTGAAAAGGTTTTAGGAAGTCCTCTTTACCTGGATTTTTAGGGGAGAAATGTCTTATAAAGTAATTGGGAAGGGCTTCATAAAAGAAGCAGCATTTCAGGTGGGCCTAAAAGGTAGTTATAGTAAGAGGGCAATATGAGAAAGAACAAGAAGGCAAGAAAGAGCATTCTATGTGTAGGGGACAGTAATGAGACTTGTGATAGGACAAAGGCTTTTCCTTAGAAAGTACTGAGATCTGTGGTTGGATATATATTCCAACCAAGTACCAAGGAGGTCTTATAAAGCAAGTTTATGCCTGGTGCCATAAGCATTTGGTCACTTTGAGTGGGAATATGTTCTACAACAGGTAGCAGCAAGATTATTTAATAAACACTCCTTGGCTGCTTGAATATAGTAGTCTCTATAACTAGGTCCATAGAACAGAGGTCAGTCAAGTTTCAGGTACCAAAATTCCAATGATACATTTTATTTTCTATTTTGGATTGGTGATATGACCTCTTCTAGCTTTAAAAAAGAAAAAAAAAGCCAAAGGAAGAGCAGGTAATAAGGAGAAGAATTGTGGAAAAGGACATTTAGAGAGCTTTAGAATTGTGAAATTGAGTTTGGAGATTTGGGGGATTGTAAGATATGGCATAGAAGTATTGCAGCTAATAATGGATGCAGATTTCAACAAAAGGGAGGAAGAAATTGGACTTCTGGAAGACAAAGGAGATCCAAGAAAGAGGAAAGCTTGGGAAAGAGAAAGAAATGAATGAAACAAGAAGAAAGAAATGGGGTATGGCTGTTAAGGTGCTATTAGGGTGAAAGAAAGTGCTCCTAAATGAGCAGACTTCTCAAAGGTATCTGGGCACAAGAGCTACTAGAAAGAACAAAATTAGACTAAAGACCTTGTTTCCAGAAAATTTGGTGAACAGAGAATTTTGTGGCATCCTGCAGAAATTGTGTTAGGTTGTTTTTCTGCCACAACCAAGTAATTATTATGTGTTTGGACATGTTTCCCCTATAGATGGGAAAGACTCCAAAAATATCTCTCCACTCTCCAGGTTATCAGATCCACTAGGGTTCAGTAGTGAAGGGAGACACCATAATAGTATGATAGAAAGACCCTTGGATTTGGAGTCCGAAGACCTGGATTCATGTCCCAGGTTTGCTATTTAGTATCTGTGTGTCCTTGGATACATCAATTAAGTTCTCTGGAGTTCTTTCCTTAGTTAGAAAATGAGGAGGATGAAATACATTTAGTCTCAGAAGAAAACTATTTCTTTAACATTGTACAATTTTTTACTGACAGGAGAAAAGATTGCTGCTTAGATTATATTACTGTATCAAAACTTTCTCTGGTCCCTTTTAGACATGGGTCTCATTGCCTTTTTGTATCATGATCTCCTCTGGCAGTGAAGTCTGTGGAAGTCCTTTACAGGAAAGTAATTGAAGGAAATGCTGAATTTCAGAAGTTAATGAAAACAAAGATAAAAATCTTTCCATATACCCTCCAAGACCCTCTAACATCTGTTCAAGGGGCTTAGGGATCCATAGACTTTATATTGAGAATCCCTGCTTTCCACTGTCAATGTTTTATTATAATTTAGGTTTTTTTTTGTTTGGCCTCTGATTTTACTGCTAGAGGAAAGTCCCCAGTTAAGATATTCCCTCTATTAGTATGTACTGGCAATTGTTCTATGACTTAGATGGATAGATGGAATAAGTACCTACTCATGCTAAGTGCTTTATAAACATTTGATCGTCACAGCAACCCTCTGAGGTAGGTGCTATTATTATCTCCATTTTAGACTGAGGAAACTGAGACAGCCAGAAGCTAAGGGATTTGCTCACAGCCACACAACTAGTAAGTGTCTAAGTCTTAGAGAATTGCAAGGGGTGAACTAACTTGTCCAGGATCATACCATTAATATGTGCCAGAAACAGAACTGGTTGGGTAGTCTTCTAACCATCACATCACACTGCCTCCATGCTGGAACAAATTGGATTGTGCACTGAAATGAACAGTTTGGAGGCTTGGACTCTCAACTCGGTTGTGCCTTTGTGGGCCACTGTCACCTTCATAACTTCCACCATATTGCTGGGCATGTTAAATGCTCAAGGCGTAATGACATTTGTTCTCAGCTTGTTTCATAGTGGTATTGTGATAATTAACTGAGCTTTCCTAGCATGTAAGCTATTCTGAGAGTCACCTGTGTATTTGTAATACTTAACTATTTCAAAAGATATGTGATTACATCAGTGAAGATATTCCAAGAGATAACTGGAGTTTAACATATAAAAATACAAATATTGGAGTCACAATTGCATAGGATAGCTCCATTACTCTCTGGGACTTTTGGATAAGCCACCTAGCCTCTCTCAGACTTAGTTTTTTCATATGTAAAATGAGAAAGGGGAATTAAATGAACTTGAAGGTTGCTTCCAGATCTGAATTTCTGATCAGAGATCTCAGCTGGTTAGATAACTGAGCCATATCTAGTAAGATCAAATGTGATAAAGATTAATGTCAAGTCTCACACTTGGGAACAAAAAAACAACTTCATAAGTCCAAAAAGGGGGGAAAATGGCTATACAGAAATTTGTATTGAATTGTTTTGTGGACTACAAACTCAATGGGCATCAACCATATAGTATGGAAGCTTTAAAAAAAAAAAGGCATACTGTCTTGGACTAGAAAGGTGATAGTCCCATCCTATAATTCCTGACCAAGCCATGTAGCAATATTTGTTCAATTCTGTGCATTACATTTTAGGAAGGACACTGATAATCTAGTGAGTGTCCAGGGGAGGGGGAGTATAGTAAAGGAGAACCGAAGGCTTTTGGCCTAAGGAAGAGAAGACCATAAGACAACATGATAGCTGACTTCAAATATTTGAACAATTGTCACATCAAAGAGGGAGAGATTAGATTAATTTTGCTCAAAAGAGAGAACTAACAACAAGGTATAGACATTGCAAATGGGTCAATTTGGACTTGGAGGCAGGGAAAATGGCTATTAGTAAAAGCTTCTCAATAGAATGGTCAAAAAATGAAATGGGCTACCTTGGGAGATAAAGGTTCCCTCTCTTTCTAAGTCTTCAACAAAGATGGAAGACCATTCATCAATTATATCTGTTCTCAAGGGTGTTCCTGTTAAAGTAGAGTTTGGACTAGGACATTTCTCAGATTCCTTCCAACTCTTAGATACTGTGATTCTATGGGGTTTGTTTTCTATATATCTAAGTTCATAGGCACAACTCTGCATTTGAAATATGTTAGGGAAAGAGATATGATTTCTTTTAGTTACTGCTCTATAGGAGGTTTATAGGAGGATCACTCCAGATTTTCAGGAGTGATCTATTTACACAACTTGATCATTTAGTGATAGTTCAAAGAGTGCTGGACTGATAGACTTCAGAAGAATTCCATTTGAGTTCTTGTTCTGCCAATTTTAAACTTTGTGATTTTGAGTGTGTCTGAGTTTTCCTTGATTGTAAAATGGGAATCTTAATATTTGTGCTACCTTCATGTGTCTGTTTGTGAGTAAAGTACTTTGTATACTGCAAAGCACTTGATGAGCTCCAGTGGTTATTAGAGAATAGGATTATTTGGAAGGTAGTCCTGTCATCAAGAGCTTTGAGGCAACTCTAGGAGAATGGAAATATAATTATTACAGTAGGATGAACAAAGTTGCCACTATCATTTTTCCTTCTTGTCCCTGTTTTGTTCAAGTCTTCTGTGATATTTGAATTTTAGGAATATTTGGGAAGTGACACAAAGGAGGCTGGGCAAATATAGTGTAGATGGAAAGTGGCAAATGGCTTCAAAGAATTAGAAACAAGACTAATGATATGTCTTTGGGGAGAAGGGTTTGCTTTTCATTTTTCCAAAGTCTTGACATCTCAAGTATTTGCTTTTCATTTTTCCAAAGTCTTGACATCTCAAGTAAATAAGAATGAGTTTGCAACGAAGGTGGAGAGGGGAAGTCACTAAGAAAAGTGAAGCAAAGATGACTGAGAGGGCACTGAAGAGAAGATATTGCCATTGTAGGTGATGACAAGGATTTGGGAAATCTTCCATTTTGATTTTAATGATCTGCCAGTAGATCTTCATCTACAGATGTAGTACCCCATTATTTAGAGAGCTGACTCTGTACATGTTGTGGGGAAAGTCTCCTCAAAGTCTGACTGGCAAATCATTTCCCCAGGTTTGGTTTGCGTTTTGTTTTTTGTTTTTTATTTTCTTAGTAAACATCATCACTTTGGATGACCTAGAAATAGGTCTTTAAGCTTCTTGAAGGCTTAGAGATCATTCAGGATATCAGCTATGAACAGAGCTATGAAAAGAACACTCAAGGAGTCCTCAGCAGATCTGGCATCTGCCAGTTTTCATCTATGTGACCTCTCTGCACTTTGTTTTTTTTTATTTGTCAGGGATAACAATGCTCTTTAGCACAAGGTTGTTTTGAAGGTCAAATAAGATGGCCTATACAAAAAACATTGTAAATTCAAAAGATGGGGATGGGGACTGGACCTGGAATCTCATTGATACAGGAACTCCCAAATGAGGAAATTCTCTCTGCCAATACAAGTCAGTACCTTCTTGCACCTTAGAGTCTTAGTATTGCCTGGAGTGCTAGGGTCTTAAGTGATTTAGTGGCCAGGAGATGCCAGAGATGTAGCACAATTCAAATGCAGGTCTCCTTCCTCCAAAGCCAGCTTTTGATCGCCCAGGAAATGTCAACAATTAAATATTGCATTATTGACCCATGAGGATGACTCTAAAGGGACAATTTAGACTTAAAGTAAAGCCTCCATAATATGACAAAAACAGGAATAAGCCCAAGTAAGATGAAGGAGTTTATGGAAAGCATTCTTCATATGTGAACTTTTCTGTGAACAGTGGTGTGAATTTAGACATGAATATGGGGGTGAATTTTCTGAAACAATGGGTTGTCTTACTAGGCCAAAGTTGTGCATGTACTCCTGGATGGCCAGCATGTCTCCCCGCCATCAGGCTTCCTCGTCCGCAAAGGGCCAGGCCACTGTCACTTCGATTTTGCTCAAGAAATTCTCTTCGTTGACTATTTACAGCCCCAGACAGCAACAAGACCATCACGGAGGTAAAAAAGGAGAGGTTCATATTTTCAGTGCTTCTTATACATCTCAATGGGAGATTGGGAACCATGTTAACTTTATATGTTGCTTTGTGATTAACAACTGAAGGGTTTTACAAATGTCTTACTTTTGAACTTTGCTATTTCTGAAAGCTTAGCTGGGCTTTTCTCTTTCCTAGAAATTTTGGGATAGCTACTCCACTGTACTGTTTTGAAAAGGTTTTGGTTTTTCTTTACTTGGAATCTTATGTTTTTAAGTATTTAATTTCCCTTCCTGCTGGAGAGATCATCCAGAAGATTGGCTAGACTTCCATAAGAGTGTACAATCCCACATATTTATTTGTTGGTTAGTTCTCAGGGTCAAATACTTGAGAATATTTGGCAAATCAATATTCCACTAAGAAGAGAGATGGCCATTTCATGGATCTTCTTAGAAATTTTTTTCTAAATGGTGCACATTCATATTTAGCAATATTTAACAAATATTCACTAGTACCTATGCACTAGGATATGTAAAGGGATATAAAGATGAATAAAGTACTAGCTTTAACTACCTACAGTCTATTGCAGGTGAGTTAAGGCAAGTAAACATGTAAACATGATTTCAGGCAGGAAGTGCTATAAGAGAAGTTTAGAGAAAGGACTTTAGATCCCTAGAAACACTTCCACCTCTAAATCCTATGAATCTTTGGACTGGGCTTGAATCCTGGCTCTGTTGCTTACTGTATACCCTAAATCAAGTCCCTTTCCCTGTCTTTTTTTCAGTTTTCTTACCTGCAAAGTAGAGGAGTTTGGAGTGGATGATTTCCTTCAGCTTTAAATTCTATCTCTGTTTCTTTTAGTACTGTGGAAGTTCATACCAGATCTCTATCTAACACTTGTATTTGACATTATCAAGGAGAATTTCTTAAAGGAAAGAGAGTGTACCCTTCTATTCATTCATTTCATCCATTCCAGACAGATGGAAATGTTTGATTAAAGGGTTGGAGGTAGGAAATTCTAGGATCCTTTGGTGAATGAATAGCCTACTTTGGCTGGAGTGAAGGGTTTCATGTAGAATAATGCAGGAAGGTAAAACTGGAAAGACCACAGAAAGTCTTAAGAGATTAGACTTTATTCGACAGAGTATAGACAGTGAGGAGCAGAGAAATAACAGTTTGCTAATTTAAATACCTAGTATGTGTGTACTCATAATAAAATCAACCTAAATGAAATTGTGGGCTGTTCCTTTATTGGATTGTTGATGGGTAAAATTCACACACTGAAAACACAACACATAAGCCAATAAGTGACCTGGAATAAGACTCAACCTGGAATAAGAATGAAGTTTTCTCCATATTAAGGTAAGGACCATGTACTGGACAGTTACTGATGAGTTAATGAAAATGGAATTGTAAAATAATTATAGAAATGACTGTAGGCAGTTTCAACCTTGTTCTGATGCTGATTATTCTAACACACCATGATAAAAACCCTTATTTCACTGTTTTATATTTTAGCCGGACTGATTTAAAGAATACAGAACAAGCCAGCATGGACTATGAAGCTCCATTAATGCCATGTGGCTGTATCCTTCTCTACTAAGCTATCACATTAAAGAAAATTGAATCAAATTGTGATAGTTATTATCTACTTAGAGAGAGACATATAGACAGAGACAGAGGAAGGGGGAAGAGAGAGAGAGAGAGAGAGAGAGAGAGAGAGAGAGAGAGAGAGAGAAAGGGAGGGAAAGAGGGAGGGATGGAAGAAGAGAAAGGGAGAGAAGGGCTGTTATGAGGAAAACATGTTATAAAGTTGAAAATTATTACTATTATTATTTTAATTTCTCCACTGAAATCTCCCCCTGGTGCCTCAATATGCTGTGGAGCTAGTCTAGATTCTTGAAAGCCATGCCTCTAAAGTACAAGCTCTTGAAAGGCCTACCCAGACAGAAAGCTTTCAGTACCAGCCCAGAGATACATTGTATCTAGCTTGAGGATCCATCCAATTAGCTTCAGAGATGTTCACTGCCAGGAAATTTGCTTAATTAATGAATATTTTCAGCCAAGCAGTTCATAAAAACTGTTAAGGTATAGAAGCATTACAGCTACATCTATACTAGTTCCTTGAGGAATTAAAGAATTCTACTCAACATGACCCAGTATTTATTATGCACATACTATATGGAAAGCACTGTGCTAAACACTGAGAATACAAGGCTAAAACCAGAACAGATCATTCCTTCAGGAAACTTTCATTTTACTAAGAAAAATTATTAACCTTCTATTAATTAAAAACAATTACAGCATGTAATTCATTGGATTACACAGTTTTCTAAAGAAAAACCATATGGACTGGACATCATAATGCCTTAATTTTCATCTGACAGTGATTCATAAGAGATTGAAAAGGACTGTGTTGGGGCTGGTCAGGAGAGCCCACTGAAATAGGTAAGAGTGGGATTCATGAAAGGGTCATCTCTAAGACCTTCTCCATTGGAGGGATAGTATTCTGTTAAGTGACAAATTATCCCCATCTCTATCCCCAATCTATGGCCCTCTTCTGCACCAAGTGAGGAGTGGATGGGAAGGAGGAGTGAATAAAGTCCTGCCCTGCTTTCCCTTTATCCATGCTTCACAATTCTCGGTTATTTGGAAGGATTCACCCTGACAGTGATTGTGATGATATCACTTTGTGGGTCATATCTGAATAGGTCAAAAATGACATCCATTTAATTTCTTTTTTCTTATTATTAAGAACTTTTTATTTACAAAACATATGAGTGATTTTTCTACATTGATCTTTGCAAAACTTTTCATCATTTAATTTCTGCTAGGAAAGGAGGAACAGTTGTTTTCTCCAATTTACAGGTAAGGAAACTGAAACCATGAGGTCACACAATGGAAGAGTTACCAAATCAGTATTGGCACTTCTGTCCACAGACATGTTGTATTTATCCTGCCTTGTTTATTGCATTTCTAGCACCTGGCAGAGTGTCTGATACATAATAGGTGCTTACTAAGTTCTTGATTGTTGAGTAATTGAGGTAAGGTAGTACCGCTATTATTGTCTCCATTTTATAAATAAAGAAATTAACTTATCTAGTAAGTGTCAGATTAAAAATGAATATTTCCCAGAAAACACCAGAAAAGCATATGACAGGGTTGAGTGGGCTACAATGCATTATGAATTCTGAAGGAGTTTAAGGGTAAAAGATATAATCAGCGAAAGGTATGTAATAGAAAAGAAAAGCAGCTTTGACTTCAGCAAGAATAAGAGAGAGACACAGACCAGTGTGACATCTTTAAGAAGTTAGGAGAAGTCTAAGAAGATTCTCGGTATGGCAGATGTGCCCATCTCCTTGCTCAGTACTGGAGAATTTCTTGTAGATCCTAGACAAGTCACTGAGGATGAGTAGATGACAAGTAGCAATAGGAGGCACTTTGGAAGGGAATGGCCACATCAGTTGGATCACAGATCCATTTGCCTATCAGTATCTGGATGAGTTAGACTTGAGATTTTCTGCCTGAAGATCCAATTTTTTTTCCTATAATTTCTCTTTGCCTCTCTTTAACAACCACAGCTATAAAATATGTGAGAGACCTCAATCCCACAGAAAGAGAAAATACCTTGTTTTCTTACTGATCTGTAGTTTTAAGTGAACAAGGAAACTTGTCCATCCCTTACTATTTTGACTTTGTTGTCCAAAAAAATTAAGTTAATGGTCCTTAATAGTCTACTGCAGTTATCTTCCAGTTTCAGCTTCTCACCAGCTGGGGAGATCCATATTACATTGGCCTGAATGGATTGGAGCTATATGATGAACATGGAGAAAGAATTCCTTTGACGGAAAATAGTATCCTTTATTGTACATAATGACCCGTCCTCCCATACTGAAGGGATGTAGAAGATTGGGAGGGAATTAGTCAGTTATATTGTATGTCACTGTCAAATTTTATTTTTAAAACTGCTACCTCATTAAATATGCATCAGGTTATATCTCCATGGGCAGCCTCCCTGATTAGAACCACCCCCTACCACCTGGTTCAGAGCTGCTTTATGGGATTGGCTACAATTTCATGCCCAAATGTGGGACCACCATGTATTACCCAATTCTCAATCTCCATCTGGACACTTTTGCCCCTCAAATTGTGATGTTCTTGTTGGAGAAAAGCCCATTAGCGCCTGAGGTATCCTTCCCACCATTCTCCTACTGTGACTAGGGAAGCAGTTTCAGGTTACCAGAAGTATCAGGCCACTTTTCTGCCTAGATGATTATTGTCAGTTACCACCCTTCCTTCTCTTCCAGATTCCTCTCCCAACTTTCCTCTCCCCTCCCAAAAAACCCCCCACTTCTAAATTTCCCTTTTTCATTTAATGGTCTTTTTTCTTCCCTCATCTTTAACAGTTCTGGGAAGCTCAGATTTATCAGTCAACCTTTTGGCCATTCTCCTCTATTTTATTCTTCTTAAGACTGGCCTGTCCCACCCCCTGTGCTCTTATTCCTTTCTGCCTTCATGCACTCATTTTCCCTTGAACATCCCTAATTTGGCTGTCACTTCAGCAGCTACCAGGACTAACAGGCAGCAGCTCCTGCCCGTGTGGTACTTTGGCCCCACACTCCCCTGAGTTCTCCCATCATCTTGATGTAGGTTGGCAGATATAGATTAGAAAATGGTGTGCTGAGCACTTCGTTTGCGTTATTACAGCTTAAAAGTTCACCTCAGACATTGCCGCTTTCCCAGACAGTGTGAATACCCTAGAGGGAGTATGTGGAGATGTCCGAACTCCAGATAAGCTCATTGACCAAGTGAATGACACCAGTGATGGCAGACACATGTGGCTGGCCCCAATCCTCCCTGGCTTGGTAAGGTTAACAAATACCACATTCTGTATTTTGTGACATTCTGGGGTTTGGTGTGAAATATGTTGTTTTTTATTTTAATTTGGTATATGTCAAAGGTAATGGGAAAAGCCCTGAATTTGGAAGTCAGAAAAATGAGATTTTAATTTTGGCTCTGTCACCAAATAGCTATGTGGGCTTGGGAAAATTATTTTATCTCTGTGAGCCTCAGTTTCGGTACTGATAAAGGGAAGAAATTATTACCCAGTCTATTTCACAGAGAATTGACAGGATGATATGATATATAAAAAGTCCTTTGTAAACCAAAAAACACTAAAGAGATGTGAGGGATTCCTAAGTTGCCATTAGTGACAGCTGAGGCCTCTGGTTTATCTGTCAAATCAGATTCAGTTCTGGTGTTCTTTCACCTGTACTTATGCTTGCCATCCAAAGAATGAGTTGCTGGAGAAAGAGCATCTGGAGGAAAAAGAACCTTGAGTCCAGTGTCCTCCATATCACCAGGCCAGACCTTGTCCTAAGGTTCTCTGTGATGAGGATCAAGTGGCAAGAGTTCTGTAGTCCTGCTGTGGCTGTCCAAAAGGTTTGGAGGAGGGATCAGAATTGGCCATTCTGTGACCACTGTTTTCTGAGGCTAGCCCTAAAACAGGAGCTGCTATGTGGGCTCCACACCCTCGCTGACATTCAAAATCTGAAAGTGCCAAGCTGCCTTTGACTTCCATTTTTATAAATCAGAACAAAGCATGAGTTTATAAGTTATAGGATTTAGGATTCAGAGTTGGAAGAGATCTCAAAAGAACTTCTAGCCAGGTCCCTCAGGCCTAGAGAGAGGTAGCCTGTCCAAGGCCACACATCTTCTATGTGGCGCAGCCAGGATTTGAATTCACTTCATTTGACTATGAATATGGACTTCTTTCCCCTACCCTGACTGACATAGGATCTGAGAGCAAAGCAGTGAATGCTAAAGGAGACAAGGGCCAGCTTCTAGAACAGGAACAAGCCTGACCAGTAGGTGGGACCCCAGGTTCTCATCCCAGATCTCTTCTTTCCTTCTGAATCTCAGATGAGAGGGGAGTAGACGGTCTGCACGGTCCCTTCCAATTCAAAATCCCATGACCCTTATTATCCCATGGCTGGAATGGAATTTTAAAATTTATTTCCCTCACCCATCCCTGGAAATTTACCATCTCATTCCACAATTATGCAGCTCAGCTTTTTGTAACACATTCTCCTGTGTTTAATTTATGGTGTATGGGTGAAGGAAAGGAAAGCTAAATAGGATCCATTTAGTTAGGAATACTTCCCCTCTTCTCTGTTCACTCTTGTGGGCACTAGACCACTGGGCTGGGGGAAGCCAGGGTGGACAGAGTACTACAAAGCCTCCCCAACAAGGAGGGAGATGTAATCACCTGAGAAAACAACTCCTCAGAGATCCTTGTCAGCGCTTTGCCACTTGCTAAGGCTGTCGTTACAAAATGCAGACATTGGTGACAGGGCAGACTAGCGGCTGTCAGGAGACAAGGCCCAAAGGAAACAGGCTGCCTGAGGGAGAGAACCCAGTGTCTTGGGGGGGACAGTAGGATATGTTGTCCTTGGGGTTCATCCATCAGGAGCTGCAGAGTGGAAGGAACACATCTGAGGACTGTGATTTGAATTCTGGCTCTGCCCCTTCCTACCTGCAGGACCTTGCTACGTCCTTCAAGGCTTCACTCAGCTGCCTCCTCTTTCAGGAATCCTTTCCCAATCAATCCCCTTAGTTAAATTCTCTGGGTCTTAGCTTCTTCCTACAAAATGAGAGTGTTAGGCTATGATCCCTCAGGTCTCTGCCAGCATGAAATCCTATGCTCAGAGGCCTCTCTGCCTGCAAAGATTTAATCTCTACTTCAGCATTATCCCCCCTTTCTCAGCCGAGTATCTCTATCCCAAGCCCACCCTTGGCCTTCCTGATAATGTTCCTTTCTATTGCCAGGCATGTCTGCTTGAATCAAGTCTTTCTTCTGACAGGTGAATCGGGTTTATGTGATCTTTGATCTGCCTACCACCGTGTCCATGATCAAATTGTGGAATTATGCAAAAACTGCCCATCGAGGAGTAAAGGAATTCGGAGTAAGTACTTACTATGCCGGCTGCTAATTGCCCCTTGGCAAGTATATGATTTGTTTCATTGAGTTGCAACTTTGAAAACAAATGTGTGTTCTCCCAGGATATGAATACTCACCACTGTGGCCTGGGTTCAAGCCTCAGCACTGTTAACTTCCCAGCCTCTCCCCCTGTGTTTGAATTCTGTACTCTGCTTCTTTGAAGCCCGGCCATATAATGAGAGGTGGTCTTTATTCACAGAGGCAGTCAGTAGAAATGTTTCCCTTTAAGGGTTACATCCTTTAAACATTGTCTCATTCAAATAGCTTTGTTACTTTATCTTTGTGACTTGGAGATTTAAAAGAGATGTCTCTAGGAGGTGGGGGAGAGTGCCCTCCATCTCTTTCCCTCCACAGGTCTAATCTGTATCATTGCTCTGACATTTGTTTGAGAATTTCAGTGATTTCCTGGTGCCTCTAGGAGAAAGGACAAATTCCTCTGTTAATCATTTCTGGCCTGTTACTGTCTGGATCCAGCCCATCTTTCAAGACTTCCATGTTGTTCTCCTTCAGGCACTCTACATCCCAGCCAAATTGGGCTATTTTCTGTTCACCATACAGAGCAGGGCATCTCCTTCCTCTGCAACTTTGTATGAACTGTCCCACCCACCATACCCAGAACTCTGCCCCTTCCTGCCTCTGCCTTTCCAAATCTCCAACCCCACTTCAGGACTACGTCAGACACCACCTCTTACGTAAGGATTTTCCAAATCTCCTCCCCCTCTCCAGTTACTGAGTACTTCTTATATATTCCACATTGACTTAACTCTCTCTATTGTTCCCCCATCCTTCACAGGCCAGAGACTGAACCAGTTTTTTTTTCCTTTGTTATCCCCCTTGTCTAACACAGTGCTTGGCCCTAAGAGTTAGTTAATAAATGCTTGTTGAATTGAATTACACATTACCTTTGTAAGCTTAAGCTTGTTGAGATTCACTTTCCTCTTCTGTAACATGGATAGGATGATCTTTGCACTACTACATGGCATGGTGGGGATGGCCCTAGATTTGGTGTCAGGAGATCCAGGAGATCAGGTTTGATTTCCAGCTCTACCACTTACTCCTGCTCTGACTTGGGCAAGTCACTTCATTCTTCAGCATAAACCTCATCTGCAAAATGAGAAGTTTATGGAAGGGCAAGGAGGCTGGTTGGGCTGGAGTGTGGAGTATGGCATAAAATACCATAAGTCTGGAAAGTAGGCTCAAGCCAGAATACAATGGATTTTAATAATAGACTGGAGAGTTTGGTTTTTATCTCAGGACAATATGAAACTACAGAAGATTTTTGAGCAGAGAAGTTGCAGTGGTCAGACCTTCACTGGCCCAAATACACAATCCAGCCTCCCCCAGAGCCAGTACAATTAAGCCTTCCCCCATGCCCTACCTGACTAAGACATTGTCTGTGGAGAGAGGAGTGGGGCCTCCTGCCCAGCATTGGCCATCCAGTCCAACTAGAATGGTGTCTTTGGAAGAAGCTACCTGGTCAACTGGGATACATTCCCTGCCATAACAATAATAATATGGTCATCACTCACATGCCACTATTGATGACAGTCTAAAAGAGTCCCTCCCTAACAATTTAGACAAGCAACTTGAGTGTGAAGTAGTAACTTCCCATCCAATGTCATCCTCCTCCAGAATCTCAACAGATGGTGCTTACTACTTCCTAAGGCAGCCTGTTATATTGTTAGACAGCACCTCCATAATTATATTGAACCAAAATTGGTTTCCCTATAACAGCTCTTTATTGGTCCAAGTTTTACTGGAGCAAGTTAAAACAAATCTCCTCCTCTTCCTCTATTTGGTAGACTTTCAGACAGACCTTTTCTGATAGTTCTTTCCATCATTACGCTTAAGTTAAAGTTTCCAAACTCAAATCAAGTGATAGTTTTGGGGAAAATGGAAGCTTCCCAGTGAGTGGGGATGGCAAAGTTTCTGGGCACACCATTCTAATGGCCCCATGTGAGGAGACATCATGCCAGTAATTCAAAGGTCTTTCTTGTCCCTTCCTTATATCATTATCATTGCTTACCATTGTCATTGTCCTTTTGCCTCCTCTTTCTCTAGCTTCTTGTTGATGACTTGTTAGTGTACAATGGAATCCTGGACATGGTCAGCCATGTGGTACATGGAATCCTGCCTACCTGTGATCCCACAATCCCCTACCACACCATTCTCTTTACAGAGGATGAGGAGATCTGTCACCGAGAGAAGTACACCATTATCAGGTTGGTGAGCAAGACCTTAGGGGAAGCAGCAATCTTGATTGTCAGTCCCTTCTGGGGCCAGCTTCAGTAGGCTGGACAGTGATTCTCAGAGAGGATTGATGATGGCCGTGTTTTAGCCCAGAAGATTGATTGAATCTCCCCATTTTCTTACTTCTGCAGTAATCATGTTGAGGATCAGGATGTCCGGATGATGAATGAAAATCAAATTGTTACCAACTCCAAAAAGAAACAGACAACTGCTGACCCAGGTCAGTTTCATTTCTCTCACAGAGAGCCTTCTGTCTCTTACTTAGTGTTTGCTGAAATTGAAACTGAGTCAGAGCTCATCACGTACAGCCTCCCTTTCCCAAGATTCTCATCCCCTTCCTAATCCAAAGTCAGTGTGTCTCCGACACTGGCCACCCTTAAGACTGTGGAGATTATTAGCTGATGTGGGCAGGAGCTTTGGAAAAGGATCTTTCTAGCACACCTTAGCACCAAATCATATGACAAAGCCCTGATTAACCAACATATTTAGAGAATGGGACATCCTACAATTTTTAGATAACTCAGACTTAACCACAATACCCTTTGGTGTCAGTGTTTATTATGGAAACTCTTTCTAAAATATATACTTTCCTGTCTTTGTGAAGGCCAATTGGTAGATACAATTACATCCTTATTTTAATGGCTCTTAGTCTTAAAGTGTGAATAAAGTGCAGGACTAGACGTCAAGAGGATGTGGATTCAAATCCTATTAGTTCTGTGATTTTGGGTACCTCACTTAATGTCTCTGTATCTCAATTTCCTCATCTGTGAATGGGGATGTTGGACTTAGTGTTCTCAAAGAGTCCTTATAGCTTTGCTGTGATAGCAAGAATATTTACTATTACCTTACAAATGAGGAAACTTCTTCATCTTGGTTGCTTTCCAATTTATCATTCATTTTCAATGTTTATTTGATTTTTTTTCCAGTTCTATCACTTTCCAATTTAAAAGGAACTCACCTGCATTTAAAAGTATTTGATCCTCACAAAATTCTGAGGTTGGCAGGAAAGGGAGCTTAGGCAAGGTGAAGAGAGCAAAGGACTGGGAGTTAGAGCCTTGACCTCTAGTCCCGGCTCCAGCACTGTACTTTGGGCCAGTCACTCTGTCACTGGGGTCACAAATCTTTCCATCTGTACAATGGAGGACTTTGTTGGATTAGAATAACTTCTACGGTTTTTTCCAGCTCTAGAATCCTATGGTTATACTTTCTATTTTTCATAGCAGAACAATGACTTTACTGGTAGTAATTAGCATTCCATCAACTCTTCTCTGTATTGGTAAATTAAATGGTTCTGAGTCCTTCTTTGGCCTACATTTGGCCTATCCTTGGGCCTAGATTCAATAATATTACCCTTTTGCTAAATTATCCTTTTCTCATATATTTCTCATATATTCTCACATATTTCTCACATGTTTTGGGATCTTAATGAAATCTTATTGCAGCACCGAAGAGTTAGGAACCTGTGTCAGTTGACCAGAACTAACCATCTTTTAAGAGCCCTCAGTGATGGGGCCACAGTACTGACTGAGCTAATCATAGGCCTACCTTTCCAGGATTCTGTCCATATCTCTTCTGTTCTTTTCCCATAAGTCTCCTGTTTATTTCAGTGGCATTCTCTGACAGTTTGCTTTATGGATTTACCTTGTACCCCTCTACCATTTGTGTGAAATAGCTCAGCTGGAAATTCTCTGCACAAGGCAATTTCCTAAATTTTGGACAATAACCTAATTGTGTGAGAACTTCATCCAAGAAAACAGCCAATCTGCTTTAAGTGGAAACAAGTCCCTGTACATTGGCTACAACTATAAAGCTGATTTTTTTTTATAAAATAGTATTTTATTTTTTCTCCAGATACATGACAAGAAATTTTTAGCATTCATTTTTACAAGATTTTGAGTTCCAAAGTTTTCTTCCTGCCTTTTCTTCTCTACTTCCAAAAAAGGTAGGCAGTTTGATCTAGTTTATATATGTGCCAGCATGTTAAACATTTCCAAATTAGTCGCAGTTGTGAAAAAAGAAATAGGTTAAAAAAAGAAGGAACAAACCATGAGAAAAAAGTAAGTAAGTGAAAAAATATGTTCAACCTGTAATCAGAGTCTATCAGTTCTTTATCTGGTTATGGATAGCATTTTCATTCAGGAGTCTTTTATACTTATCTTGGATCACTGAATTAGTGAGCTGAGAAGAGATGAATTATTCATAGATGATCTCACACAATATTCTGATACTGTGTACAATATTTTTCTGGTTCTGCTCATTTCACTTTGCATCAATTCATACAAATTAAAGCTGATGTTTTTGCTCACATCTGTTTCCCAGAGCTCCAAAAAGTCTCTTTTATTTTATTTGGCTTCCCTAACTGGTCCCTGACACTAGTACTTAGCAGAGCTTGCCTCTTCTTATATAGAATACCCCTTAGCCTCTGAGTCTCTATGCTTGTCTTTCTGATGCCACCTTAGAACTCCTCATTCTTTCTTTACTTTCCCTGTTGCCTCTCAGCTGGGATTAGAATAGAAAAAAACAATTTTTAGGGGCTGAACATCCAAGCTCCCTAAGTTGTTCCAGTTGGGGGAGAACCCCCTATCCATTATGAGATCATAATCCTAACAAAGGATAATGACAGTAAAGGACATTGATCACAGAGAACAGAATGATCTGTGTGAGAGAAAAGGCTCTGTATGTCACCCCACGGATTCATAGAATGTTAAAGTTGGCATGGACCGAAGTGTTTATCTAGCCCAAATCATGTCCCTGAAGGAATTCCCATTCTAATATTCTGGACAAGTCATCATCCAGCCTCTACTTGAAGACCTCCAGGGAGAAGAAATGTGCTATCCCCAGAAGCAGCCCATTCTACTGTAGGGCAGCTCTAATTGTTAGGAAGTACAAGCCTGGATTTGTCTCTTCACAGTTCATACCCATTGTTTTTTGCTTTGCTATCTGGGGCCAGATCGAATGAGTCCATTCATTCTTCTACATGGCAGCCATTCATTTGGATATTTGAAGACAGTTATCGGGTCTCCCCTGTGCCTTCCCTAGTTATCTTTAACTAGTTAACTAGTTATCTAGTTGGCCACCTCTGGATATTCCTCAGCTTATCATGTCCTTCTTGAACTGTGGTGCCCAGAACCAAATACAGCCCTCTAGATGTAGGCCAGCCAGGGCAAAGTACAGCCAGATTATCTCAACTTTATTCCTGAAAGCTGTCCATGTTCTGTCTAATAAAATCCAAGATCATGTCAAGTTTTTTGGCTGCCATACTTGCCCAGATTTTTTAGGCAACCTGCCACACCTAATTGTATTTTGCTCATCTTGTACCTTTGAAGTTGATTTTTTGAACCCCAGTGTAAGACTTTAAACTTAACCCTAATGAATTCTACTTTATTAGACACAGCCTAAGGTCCTAGACTGCCAAGACCATTTTGAATTTTGATTTTGTCATCTAGTTTGTTAGCCATCCCTCCTGGCTTTTTGTCATCTAAAAAATTGAATAGTATGCCAGCATTGCCTTTATCCAAGTCACTCACAAAAATCTTAAATAGCAGAGGGCAAAGTACTGAGATCCCTGAGGTATCCTACTGATGAGATCTCCTGCCAAAATGACATTAACCATTAATTGAGTCCAGCCATTCAGCTATTCCATCTGACTCTAAACATCTAGCCCATATTTTTCATTTCTTTCCCCAAGAATACTGTGAAGCACTTCACCAAATGCTTTATTAAAATGTAGATAAATTATATCTACAATATATCCTCATCTACCAATTTAATAATGCCACCAAAAAAGGGAAAATGAGGTGAGTCTGACATGATGTGTCCTTGAAGTTATGCTACTTTTTGCAATTTCTATTCTAATTTCCAGATATTTTTTCCTAGATTGAATTTCTAGGAATTAAACTCAATTTCACTGGCCTTCGGTTTGCTATTCTGTATTCCCTTTGCATTTTTGAAAATGGCATTTGCTTTTCTCCATTTTTCTCCTATGATGTTTCTTCCATTTTCCATGAGCTTTTGGATATCACTAACTGGGTCAGCAGTCTGGCTGTACCTGATCATGTAAGGTGATGCAAGTTCACCAAGAGCAGCTCAGATGCCCTCTTACTATCTCTTTTCTGACTCATTTTATGTATTAGCACCATCTTTGTTCTTCCATTTCCAGCCCAAAGATCTCTTTCCTTGACAGAGGAAAAAAAAAAACTGGCAAAAGAAGCACTGAACAGCCTCACCCTCTCTTTCTTGTCAGTTATCATCATTTTGTCCTCCCTGAACAGTGGTCCTACCTGTTTTTTGATTCTTCTTTTTCTCCCAGTATACCTTAAGTCACACACACACACACACACACACACACACACACACACACACACTCACACATGCAAAATCTTTCTGTTGTCTTTGGCTTTCCTTATCTGCTTCTGCTTTTTTGTGTCACATGCTTCTAGTAATTCATTGCTTCTCCTGTTGGATGAGTTCTTTTATATCCAGCATTAGTGTTATCATATGATGTTCCTTTTCCCTCCCTTTCTTTAGAATTACTTGTTATCATTCTTTAGAATTTCACATTCCTCCTGGGATCCCTTGTAGAATTTTAGTCTTTGTGATCCTACCCATCTTTCTTCTGATGCCTTTGAAATCGACTTTACCCAAATCCAAGGTCCATGTCAGATGATTGCCCAGTTTTAGTCTCTTCTATCACAAACTCTAGGGGGGAAGTGGTCATATCTTCCCAAAGTGCCATAATTTCTGCCTACCCTTAGCAACCAGCTTCTCTGTGTTAGTGAGAATCAGATCCAGAAAAAAAAAATTTCCCTTTGAGGTCTACTTCTTCTTAAATGATAAAGTTATTGTTAAAGCAGATCTAATTGTTAGCCACTCTGGTTTTGACAGAGAGCACCTTCAAGGGAGGTTCATATCAAGGGCAACCCCACACTCATAACCTCTTTCCTGAACTCTTCATCTTTTTCCTTCTTCTGCCCTGGTTGTGTAGCCTCCTAATGACCAAACTGATTATGTTTCTGCCTCAATCCCTCTTTGCCAAAATGCTTGCTTTCCTTTGGACTACCTTTCCACCCATATTCTAGCTCCTGAATTTTCTTTACATGAATTTACCTCTGAAATATACTATGATCCTTCATCCCACTTTCTGTCTCATTTCTTTTGAATAAGGCATAACAGCTCACATTGCCATTTCCGAGACATGGCTTTCATCTCTCCTGGATATTATGGATATTCATAAGACAAGATTTTACCTCTTCAAATTAGGACCTCTGTCTAAAGTTGGAGCATTTTCATATCTGAGGCCACACTTTTTGCTATTCTTAAGTTTTTTTGGATTTTGTCCCTTTTGAACTTCAGGTTATCTCAAGTGTGATTCTTATTTTGTTTTTGCTCCCTTAAGATGTTCCTCCTTTTTATCTTAAAGTCCTTTTGATTAGATTTGTAAGACATCAGGCTAAGACATTCTTCCTAGCCTTTGATAGATGTCCTCCATCTTTGTCCAGAAGTCTGTCATTATAACTTGTCTAGCCAAATCCCATTCCCAAAAACCTTCCCCTTAGCCAGTTTCTGGAAGTCCCCAGTCCCCTCTGGTTTTCAGTATATTATCTATGGGAGTGCTTTCTAAATTCCTACTGGCAGTATACTTTGTATCCATGGGAATCACAATAAGTAGATAGTAATAGATAGTCATCTGTTTTAATAAATCTTAAGAAGTTCTCTGTATAAATAAATATATGTATATATATATGTATATATAGTATGTGTGTGTATTGTATATACTTATATATTCATACACACATAAATATATACACATATATATCTTTTAAATACAGGCTGGAGAAATACAGTCAACCTCTCTGTGGTTGTCAGGTCAACGAATAGTTGCCTTAATACCCCTTAGAGGAAGTCATTACCTACATTACTATTCTGCTCTTCTTCCTTTGACCTTTATTGACCAATCCCTTTCACCCAAAAACTTCAGTAGCCCTTTTTTATCATTACTTTGGAGGTGAGCAGCTGCTTTCTTAACAACAGAACCAGTTTCATCATCCACAGAAGGAATGTTTTACATTGGATGTATATTTTTTTCTACTTTGGTTCCTTTCCCTCCTACCTACCCTCTTCTTGAAGTCCTGTGGTTGTGTGTGCATGTGTGTTTTTTCATTTTTACCTTGTTTTAAGAACATTTCCTTGAGCTTGATAACCTAGAATGTAAGGAGACTTTCACCTTTTTACTACTTGACAGTCACCCTTAACAACTATATATTATATAGGGAACTGAATCAAACTTATAAAAATAAGGGTAATTCCCCATTTGATAAATAGTTAAAGGACACGAATAAGCACTTTTCAGAAGAAATCAAAGCTATCTTAGTCATATAAAATGCTTTAAATCACTTTAATTAGAGAAATGCAAACTAAAATAACTTTGAGATGCCACTTCACACCTACCAGATTAACTAACATGCAGAAAAGGAAAATGACAAATATTGGAGGACATGTGGAAAAATGGAGACACTAATTCTCCGTTGATGTGTGAACTGGTCTGACCATTCTGGAGAATGCGTTGAAACTATGCCCCAAAGGTTATTAAACTGTGATCCTGCAATCTCACTACTTGGGCTATATCTATATCCCAAAGAGATAAAAAAAAAGTAAACAAAAATATTTTTATCAGCCATTTTTATGGTGGCAAAGAATTGGAAATAGAGGGGATATCCATTAATTGGGAAATGGCTGAACAAGATGTGGCATGTAATTGTGATGGAATACTATTATGCAATAAGAAATGATGAACAGGATCGTTTCAAAAACATCTGGGAAAACCAGTATAAATTGATATAGAGTGAAGTCATGAGAACCAGAAGAACATTTTTCATAGTAACAGCATATATTATAATAATGATCAACTGTGAAAGACTTAACTACTCTGATAATAATGATCCAAGATAATTCTGAAGGATCCATGATAAAAAATGCTATCCATCTCCAGAGAGAAGTGATAAACTCTGAGTGTTGGCTGAAGCACTTCTTTATTTTTGTTTTTTTGTTTTTTTCTGGCAACATGGCTAACATGGAAAACATAAATAAAGAATTTTATATTTACACACTACATTCTTTCTCTTCTCTCACTAACTTCTTGTTTATTTCACCAATCTTTTATTTTCCAATTTATTTTACTAAATTGTTTTACTAGCCTTTTTTTCTTTGCTCTGCCTAGCCAACTTCCTTTTCCTTTAGTTTTCTGTAGGTCTTAATGCCTCAGCCTTGCTTTTTGTTCCTTCAAATTTATGCCTCTGTCATATTGAACCCTTCTGTCCCTTCAGCATATCTTGAGGTTTTCCCAGTTTCTCTTCAGAATTCCTTCTCAGCTTCTTTGGAAGTATGAGCCTTCAAGATACCTTCACAATACTTTTTTTCTTATTCATCTCTTCTTTTCCCACAAAACCAGAAATAAAGAAAGGCAGTGTCCTCAACTAAAGAATCTCATGTCACCTTGGACAGTTCTGGTCAGTAGAAAGTTTTTTTTTTATATCAAGCCAAACTCCATCTCCTTGTACCATTTATCCATTGACCCACTTGATCAAGCAAGAAGATACTAATTTTTCTCCCACAAACCAGCCCTGCAGATACTTGAAGACAGTTGCTATGCCTTTCCCAAAACTTCTTTTCTAGTCTACACATCTCCAGTTCCTTCAACTCATCCTTTCATAACCTGGTCTCCTGCCCACTTATCCTAAAGTACTTTCCAATGCACATTCTCTACCTTGCTATTCTACCTTTCTTCGCTTAGAACTCACAGACACCCTGAGATCAGATCTGACCTGGTCAGAGTGGGTGGAACCTAACTTTCCTTACCAACACTATACTTCTACTGGTGCAGCCTAATACCACAACAGGAGAACTATTGTGGTAGAGTGGATAGAGCTGACCTTGAAGTCAGGAAGACAAGGATTCATGTCCTACCTCTGATCCATATTGTCTGTGTGTTCCAAGCAAGTCTCTTAATCTCTCGAAGGCAGCTCTTTAAGACATGGAGCTGCAGAGCAGATACTGGTCTGTATTGGGAGGGAGAGTTTCCTCATAGGCAATTCCCTGTGCCAGTGAGATCACAGGTATGCTCAAAATACAACCCCCCACATACATTAGCCTTCTTGGCTACCCCACCACATACTACTACTGTTGAGTTTGCTGTCCTTTTAAACCCCTGATCTTTTCCTCAGGAAGTGTTATCTAGACCCAATTCTCTCAGAATATATGTGACCCCAGGAGGTGGGGGGACTGACTTGAGGAGTCCTAGGGACAAAGGAGGGGTGCCAGAAAGGGCCAGCAGGAAGGGTTTCAGGCAGGCCTGAGACAGATGGCTCAGCAGCAGCTGCCTTCATCTTCTACTGGCTTCAAATGTAATCCTTTGATCCCAGTTTCTGATCCCAGACTGTAGAGTTCTCAACCAAGTTTTATGCCTCTTCATTTTCGCCCCGTTCCCTGATTTCACTCAGCTATAGTTAACTTCTTATCATTTGGTCTTTGAGATTGTGTAACCTTCACCTAGCCTGGGAACAACATTCACCTTGTCTAAGGCACTTCTACAGATGGTATCATTCAGTGTTCTCTCTCTCTCTCTCTCTCGCTCTCGCTCTCTCTCTCTGTCTCTCCCCCCCTCTCTTTCTCTCTGCCCCCCTTCTCCCTCTCATCTCTGTCTCCCTCTGTCTCTTTTTTTCTCTCCTCCCTTTTTCCTTTCTTCCTCTCCCTCCTCTGTCCTCTCTGTGTATCTCTCTGTCTCTTTTTCTCTTCCTTTCTCTTCTCTCTCCTCCCTCTCTCTCCCATTCTCCTTCCCTCCCTTTCTCTCTCTCTGTTTGTCTCTCTGTCTCTGTCTCTCTGTCTCTGTCTCTGTCTCTATCTCTCTCCCTCTGTCTCTCTGTCTCTGTCTCTGTCTCTATCTCTCTCCCTCTGTCTCTCTCTCTGTGTCTCTTTCTCTTTTTGTCTTTCCATCCCTATCCCCTCTCACACATATACACACAAGCCTCTGAAAACATTACTTTTCTGGAATCCAACTCATTAGAATTTAGCATTCTTAATTTTAAAAAGATAGAGCTAAAATGATCATAAATGTCACCTAATCTTACTGCCTTATTTTACAGATTAAAACACTGAGGTCTAGAGAGAGAAAATGACTTCCCAGGGTCACAGAGTATTTTAGAAGCAGAGCTAAAAATGGAACTGTTGTTTCTTGGCTTCCCATTCAATCTTTCTGTCCTACCATGCCATGTTCCCTTTTCTGCAGATCACTCAATTCTTACAGTTAATGGGGGTGTGAGGAATGGGAACACATGGATTTTAGGATTTACCAGATCCATCCCAAAATAAAAGACTAATCATGAGCCAGACAGGATCGCTGCAGTCTTTTCTCACCTTTCTTACTACTTACTGGAAGGTTGAAGCCCACTCAGTTTAGTCTGTTGGTGTTCATGGGCTTCTCTGTTATGATGAATTGTAATGCTATATATTGTGGTCTTTGAACAGCTTTACGCCCCAAGACCTGCATAAGCGAGAAAGAACTGGTGAGGAGGAGAAGATACTGACAGACTGAGGAGTGAAAACAGTGCGGTTTAGCCAACTCTTTGCTTTGATGCCCCAAAACTCCCCCCAGCAGAGATCTTTCTACTCACAGGCCAGAGGAAGGTTTATTGATGGATGTTAAATCAGAGCAAGTGTTGCCCTCCCTTTGCATTTGGATCTGGTACTTTGCCAACTGGAAATCCAAGAGAGAGATGTGAACTGAGTTCCAGTTATCACCACCAATCAAGAGGGGGCTGGGAAAACAGTCAGCATGGATTGGAGTTTGTGGGGATGGGGGAGAAGAGATTCAGAAGTTAAATTACTTGGAAAAAAAAATACAGGCATTGCTGTATACAAACCTGGAGGACAAAGGGCCATTTGAACTGTATTTTTCTAATGGATTTTTGGTTGTTTTTATTCTGTTTTGTTCACTTGCCATTCTACCCAATTTCTCCCCTGCTCTCTCTGAGCCCTCTCCTGGGTACCTTGTCAGACTCAAGCAGTTGCAGGAAAAGCCAGTTTAGTCTGTAAAGGGAAATTGGCCCACAGGGAAAAGAACCTGGTAGAGAGAAGAAAGAAACAATATAAACAAGAGAGCATCTCCCCCAGCAGGTGGTTCCACCCTCAGAGTGTGAACTCAGCAGTTATAGGAAAGAGGCTGGGCCACAGCCAAGGGCCAGCACTGCTGGTGGAGATGGTCACAGTGCTCCTCTTTTGGGTCGGGAGGGACATGGGGGTTGCTGAAAGAAGCTGCCTCTCCCTATTCTTCCTCCGAGGATCAATGTGGGGGACACTGGGTAATCAAGCAGAAGATTACTTCCCCTTCCATTATTTGGTGGGACAGTTGTAGGGCAGAGAAATGGAACATCTCATGCTCATACCCCTGGAAATTTTCACATAGAGTACCTATTTCATGCAATCTCTCATCCTTACATCATTCTTCCCAAATTCTTGGTGGAAGAGTGTCCCTGGGATAGCCCCAAAAATGAGAAGCATCTGCAGACTTTCTGTGCACACGAGCACACACACACACACACACACACACACACACACACACACACACACACACTTCTTGGGTCTCAACTATTTCTTAACTCTCCAGGCCAGATTGAAACCCAAAGAAGGAAAGTACATAATGTCAGGTGTCATATAGAAAGGGAAATTCCATCCCTTTCTTTAAAGCAGTGCAAAGAAACAAATGAAAGAGAACCTGGAGGCTGCGTGGGTCCCTAAATGTCCCTGAACTTGGACTCAGTGAATACAGACCACTCTTGGCCTGAAGTGAGCAGAGGGCTGGAGGCCACATTTGTCTCCCAGACTCCAGTCCAGCTCCCTGGTTGGTATGTGTCCAGAAAGAGGATGCCACCGGGCCTATCACTGCAGAGATTCCTCCTGACACAGGAGTCCAGTAGATTCAATCAAAAGCAAAGTTCATCACCTCAAAAAGGCAGCCTGAGGTTAGTGACATTCTGTCCCTGGAAGAGATGGGCTGAGAGCTGGGGAGGCTGCAGATCGGTCAGGGGCATTCCCCTTGCAGTAGGATAGAGTACCTTGGATTCCTGGTCCGTGAAGGACAAATGTTTATTTTCAGCACTTCCCTCAAGAAATGGGATCCTGCTGTCTCATTTACTATTGCTTCAGTTCCCTGCACTTTGACCTGCAAAAGGCTTACCTCCCCTACCCCTCCCCACCTTCCCCTACCTCTCATCCCCCCCCCCAACATTATTTCCCTATAAGCTCGATAAGACCATAGGATTCTTTTAATACTTTGAAAACGTTTAGACTTAAGAGTATCAGGTCCTTCTAGTATAATGATCTCAGCTGCTGTTTCTACTAGTCCCAAGTTACCAGTACAGTCAGCACTACCCCTCCCCTTTTATTCCCCCACAGTGGAAACAAGTGAGTCTCAGCCCCTGTGCCATGAGCTGTTCAAAATACATCTACTTCCATCTTTATACCAAGTTCTTATCAGGGAACTAATTGGTTTCCCAGTGGTGGGTAATTTCTTGTTCCAAATATTAATCTCTTGTTTTTCTGGCACCCAGCCTGGAGACAGCCCATGTACTGTAAGTATGTTACTATGCAACAGAAAACCTGAACAAATATTTTACAAGATTTGCAGATTAAACGTAAGCATCTATGCAAATGTGCTTTCCATTTGTAACTTGTGGATGATATTAAGATCAGGATTTGCCCCTTCTAACTGAAATTTATCATTTACTCAGCTTTTAAAAACCCCAGCTTCTCTGCTCTTGGTGAGTGCCCCCAATATATGGGATAGTATAGGAACTGTCCTCCATGTCCCAGCTCTTACAAGAGGGAAAAGTAGAAAGAAGGTCAGATGTAGCTTTTAGCTTAGCAATTCAAACCCTGGTGAGAATTTACCGGCATCTGACAAAACCACAGAAAAAACACTTCATGACAAGCCTAACACAAGCCATTTGTATATGCCAGAATTGTCTGTATAAGGGAGTATGTGTATACATGCACACTCACACACACAGAGTCTCTACTATTATTGCTATGACTGTAATGAATCATACAAAGCTAGAAAAGGATTGTACAGACATTCAACTTCAAAGAGATTTATATTATTTTTCCCAAAGTCAATAAAATGTGTTCTAAAAATGTTGTCTTATTTGGGAGGTGGGGATGAAGATCAAAGATTCAACTACAAATATAGCCGATTAGGCAATCTTCTCAATGTCAGATAATGGGGAAAGAAGGAGGGAGGAAGAATAGGAAGTGGAGAAAAAAGGGACAGTGGGAGAAAAAGAAGGAATAAACAATCTTCTGAGGTTTCTCAAGAGCCCTAAAATCTGGCCCCTTCTCATCTCTTTCACCCACAAGACACTTCAAAGCGGGGGCCGCAGGCTAACCTATGGTAGGTACCTAGCTGAACCCAGCCTTGTGACAGTGAGGAAAGGCAGGACCCACCTGTCTGATTTCCTCCAGTGCTGCTGCCTCCTGCGTTCTAGAAACATGCCTCTTCCATCACTTTGTCACCAAAAATGAGACCCGAGCTCAGACGAATTTTAAAAGAGCCCACAAGGGCACTTAAAACCACATCCTCTCATTAATACATCCCTCCAGGGTGGGCCACACCAACATCTGACTAGTCCACTGAGGGGCTGCTGCACACTGTCAGTTGCCCACTGAGCCCAGCAAACAAACATTTGACCTTGGTCTTGGCTCGGGGTTTTCAATGAGGCATTCATTTCCCTCCGCATCTTACTTCCAACTCTGGCCTGTTTTTTTCCCCTGATCTCCCCACCGTGACGAGTGAGAATAAATCACGTTCAAGGCTGCTGTCAGAGGGGCTGCTCAGGGACTTGTTTATTTTGTGTGCACAGATTAGACAAGAAATTTTAAAATTAAGTGGAGTGACTGCCAGAGAGAAAGAGAGAGAGCACTAAGAAAGGACCAGGAGCTAAGGAGCAGTTCCAGGTTTTTGGAGAAAGGCAGTTGTCATGGTACAATTAACAGGAAACCTTTGGTTTTAAAGAAATCACAGCTTTGATGGTAACCAGCAACAATATGCCACAAAGCCCAGGAAGACCAAATGATGGGGATTTTCTCAACTGGAGATATTTCCAACTATGCAGCAAACCTGCCTCACCAAGAAAAAAAAAAAGCTTCCACCCTCTTCCCCTAGTGCTTTCCAAGGCAAATTACCCAGCTCATCAAGCAGTGGTGAACCAGATTGTGCTAGGAGAATCTGTTAGACCTCTTTGGGCACATTCTGAGGTCTGACATTTCCCAACCAGAAAACACATATGGAGAACAGCAGCCTCCCTCTGTTTGCCTGATCACTCAGCAAGCTCAAGGCTGTCATGAGAAATAGGAGAGAAATACTGCAGCAAACCCGAGGGCTCTTTTTTCTGGTGATGCTCCAAAGCCATCATTCCTGGAGAGTTTCAGAGGACAGAACCCCATGACAATCCTCACTCCCCCCACTGGTACCAGTCCTTTTTCTCTGGGCTGGAGGTACCAATTGTGTAGTCAACAGGAACAAAACAAAACTACCTGAAACAAAGACCAAGTAACTCCCAGAAATTAGAGGTATGCTGGACATCATCAGCAAAGGGATGTCAAATTCCCTGGCAGCACATTTTCCATTCAGGATTTTCCATGGTGAACAATGGATAATTAGTAAATATGTGTAACCATATCCTTTTTAAAATTTTTTAAATTTAAAATTTTTGTTTTGTATTGTCTATTCTCCTTCCGCTGAGAGTTTACATTCTACTCACAGCAATGTAATAATGGAAACTTTCTTTTTTAAAGAATGAGACAGTCCTACAGAAGTTAAGTCTTACCTTTAATTCAACAACTTTAATTCAAACAAGGTTTGGTATTGGTGGGGTAGTAAAGACAACACTAGAGTTAGAAGACCTTTATTTAAATCCTGGCTCTGCCATGTATGTCCTGTGCAGTTCTCAGGAACTTGTTCAACCTTTCTGAGCTAAAATATCTTCACCTGCAAAATGAAGTAGTTTCTCTAGATGATAACCTTTAAGGTCTTCTCCTGCTCCAAGCTTATGATCGTGTGAAGTACCCCCTGCCCTCTTTCCTCCACTGAAAATATTCAGGACATCCCTAGAAAAATACTCAGTGTAAACTTAGGCATGGCCTTATTTTACCAATAAGGAAACAGACTCGGGAGGGTGATTTATCCAGCAAGTTAACTACAAAGTGGAAGCTAAAATCCAAATGGTCTAACTCCTCATCCAGGGCTTTGCTGTATCACAATGACTGGCTTCAATCAAAATTCCAACATGCTGAAGGAGTGGATTGCATTAGAATGTCAAATCTGGACCCCAGAACACAGAAAAATAGAGCTACGAGATCTTAGCCTGAAACACTAGCTACGTGATTCTGGGCAAGTCATTTAACCTTGGCCTGCCTTATTGTCCTCATATATAAAATGGGAATTATGTCATCTTCCTCCCAGATTGGTTGTGATGATCAGATGATGTAATATGTATCTGCAAAGCCTTTGCAAACCTTAAAACTTATCCTAGAAATTGGCTGGTCTAACTCATTTTCCCAAACGATTATTTTGCAGTCTCTTTCCACCTCTTTCAATCTCACCCTGCCCCTTCCTCCCCCAAAGAGTATAAACCCCTTTAAGAATAAAGGCTGTTTATTTTTTTTAATTGTCTGCATAGTGTCTTGCACATAGCAGATATTTATTTATTACAAAGCCCTCCTAGAATAGAAACTTTAGCTCCAAAGTTGAAGGGGACATAATTTAGAGCTTCAGTTCTAGGCCAGAGAACAGGATTGAAAAACAGAGAGGAATTCGGATTGCCCTGAGCTATTCAATCCAATCCAATTTGATTCTACACTGAGGGAACCTTCAGGGTAACTAGCACCTGGGCTCCCTGTGAACCTGAAGCTTTTGTCAGACTCTGGAAAGGAACTTTAGTACCTTGGACAGCGATCGAAGCGGGCAGCACCTCAGGGCAGTCCAACTTAGATTATTTTAGTTGGGTCTTGTCAATACTGACACTGGAAGATTGAACAGGAAAAGAAATTGGTGCTGAAGACTTTCCAGAAGAAGGAATGGAGACGTGGAGGTTATTTGGAGTGTGTCTGGTTGACATGCAAATCCTATGCAAATGAGGTCCTATTATGTTTGACTTCCCACTGCTTTTCATGAGCCGGGTGACCTCCACCTCCCCACCTGCCTCCCTACATACAGAGAAGGACCATCGGTGCTTGCCGATCATCATTAAAGAATCCAATGAATTTACTCTTGACCTGAAGTGAGGCTGCTGCTCCCCAACCATTTCCAGGAGCTGAAGCATCTCCTCAGCAGCTTCCAGGGGTCCACAGCTGCAAGGGGCTGATAACGACCTGAATTTTCCCCTGGGAAGGCACATAACCCTTTTGTAATTAATTCTGCCAAGCTAGTCAGTGCCACTTAGTGTGGGCAGTGCCCACCACAGGCTTGAATGTTCCAACGTGGGGGAAGGAGATGTCCCTGACTTGCACAAGGCAGTGCATCACCAGCTCAGCTTTTCGATTTCAGCAGAGAAATTCCTCAGTCTGGGTGATAAGCCCAAGGTCAAAGAGGGTACCCATCTGTGTTCACATATGTAGCATGTTACAGACCCCACATTTGAGCTTTATGCCCATCCAACTCCAAGTTCAGTGTTCTTTCCACTATATTACACTTCTTTCCGTATATCATGGAAGGCATTTCATCTAATCTGGAGAAATCATAGAATCAAAAAGATAGAGAGTTGGAATGAGTGCTCAATACCTACTCCAGACTTTTCATTTTTCAAATGAAGAAACTGAGCCTAGAACATTTAAATGTTCCAGATGCCCCAAATCACATAGCTATTAAACATGGGAGTCAGGATTTGAATTCAGAATGAATGTGCCATCTCCTCAATGTGGAATCAAGCAAAAGATCCTAGAAGTGATGAATAGTGGCAAGTTCTCTGGATGTGTCATCAGGAAACTTAGGTTTAGAGCCCAGTTCAGATGCATAATGTATAAAATGAAAGACTGCCCTAGGGGCAGCTAGATGGCGCAGTGGATAGAGCACCAGCCCTAAAGTCAGGAGGACCTGAGTTCAAATCTGGTCTCAGACACTTAACACTTCCTAGCTAGCTGTGTGACCCTGGGCAAGTCACTTAACCCCAATTGCCTCAGCAAAAAAA
This sequence comes from Myrmecobius fasciatus, assembly GCA_023553655.1. Lineage (NCBI taxonomy): Eukaryota > Metazoa > Chordata > Mammalia > Dasyuromorphia > Myrmecobiidae > Myrmecobius > Myrmecobius fasciatus. Next base: position 2,846 of record JAJPUD010001839.1, on the reverse strand, counting down.
GAAAAAAGAAAGACTGCCCTAAATGATCCCAAAGGGTCTCCTCTACCTCTAATGATCCATAACTTTCAATAGCCAGACAAAATAGATGCCATGAAGTCCAAATACTTTATTTATAGGTAAAATCTTTTGGGTCCTTGATGCATTCCTATTTTTACTTTGCACATGCTTTCTTATTTTATAACATTTCCAAGATGACATCAAATAACACTAAAGAAAGAAGTCATCCTTGCTTAATTTTGTATTTACTGGGAAAGTTGTTAACTGTGTGGCTATGGGCCAGTCATTTCTATTTCTTAGCCTGAAAATAACACTTCCACAGGGGTGGTCTTATAAGTTGGTTAAGAGGAAAATGCTTTATGAACTACCTTACAAGTATGAGCTAATTTCATTATCTGTTTTCTCAGCCCATAACAGATTGAAAGCAGGAGATTAGAGGAGGCTGGGGAGTAGGGGAATCTCCTGGAAGCAACACAGTGAAAAAGTCCAGTTAACAACTTAACAGAGAAAGAGAAGACCAAAAAGGGTGAAAAAGCAGATGCAAGAAATCTAAAAGCCTAGTGCCAAATGTAGGTACCAATAAACACACCCCAGTCATGCCCCAAGGCACCACAATAGTAAGTATAATTAATACATTTGAAAAATCATATAATAATTTTAGGATTATAGTTAATAGGAAGGATTTTCTTTTTTCTTACTGTACTGACTAGCACAACAGTGCTAGTAATGCTCATAATAATGACACTGAAATATCTCAGCTGCTGTGATCAATATGCCCTGTTGAAAGAAGAGAAGTCTGCTGTCCACTTTGCTAATATTTCCATCAAAACCAGTACAAAAAATAAGCTTCAACTATCTGGAAACTTCACTTATTTGGAAATATCAGATAAATGGAGTAACTTAGTATTTATTGCATAGTCTCCGGTGCTACAAGGCTTAAGACCTGTTTTTAAGAAGTGCTTTGCCAATGACTAATTCTGTATGATCTAAGCCTTTGAGCTCCAAATTGTTCATTTGATAAGTAGGAATAATATAATTTTAATAAAGGGCAGAGGTGAGAATAAAATAAGATTCATATGTAAAGTACTATAGAATATAAAATACCAATAATAGTCATTATAATTAATCATCATATCAATTATAATAGAAATTTTATAATAATAATCAATTTATGTGCCTTATATATAAGATATGGTATAATCATATCATATACTATTCTTAATCATAAGTAATATTATCACAGTGTATTATTTATATTATATAATACAAGCATTATGATATAAGTGTATGTGATATAATAAAAGTGATATTATGATATAGTCATAATTAGTATTAATTATAATAATTATAATAAAAGTGATAATTATGATATAGTCCTAATTAGTATTAATTATAATTGATAATAGTAATAAAATAATAAGTCCCCAGTTATCTAGAGAATAGCAAAAAATAGGAAGCAATACTAAACTCTGGAGTAAGGAGGGCTGGGTTCAAATCCTGTTTCTAATGCTAACCCATGTAATCTTGGACAAATAATTTAACTTCTCTGGGCCACATCTGTAAAAATAAGCAGGCTGAATTGGATGGCTTCAGAGATTCTTTCCAGCTCTTGATCTATGATCCAATGAAGTGGAAAATGTGGCTATCCAAAATAAATTCTTCCCTCAGAATGCTGGGTAATGGAGATTTCATTATAAAAACTTAAACTTCTATATAATTTTTAAAGTTCCCTAAATGCTGACACACTCACCATCTGCTTCCATCATACAAAAATCTGTGTGGGGGGGGAGCAGAATAGAATAACATCCCCATTTGACAGAAAAGGAAATCAAGGCACGAAATAGAAAAGCCAGTTGCTTAAGGATTCAAAGCAAGTCAGAGACAGGGTCTGATCCCTCATTACAGTACTCAATAGCACACTGCCCAGTATCTTGTGGCCTCCCCCCCCATTCCCATTAATCAGCTCTCATTTAATAAATTTGTTGACCATTTTGTATCTTTGTTCCCTTTTCCTCTTCACAAAACTAATCTCCTTAAGGAACAAGACTAGAGTTAGCTCCCTTCCTTCCTCTCTCCACAGCACCTGGACCACAGCCCCCCAGCAAAAGTTTGAGTGAGCCTACCTTCCTTCTAGAGCTTACATGGGATAATGTCTATCAGTCAGTCAATAAGCATTTACTAAGCTCCTACCATGTGCCCTTAAATATGGAAAATTACTGTGTGAGCTATAAAGTGCCATCAAGAGATTGTTCTTATTTAAGGAGCCAGAGAGGAAATAGTTAAATTATCTACCATTCACTGACAGTCCATAACTGAATGTTAGAGAAAGAAACCTTAAAACTTAGAACATGGCATGTAGACATTCAGAACTGGTAGGAACCTAACATAGAAGGTTAGAGCTGGAATAATCAAATTCAATTCAATTTTACAAAGGTAAGTGGGACACAAAAGGAAAGAAGAAAACAAGCATTTATTAAGTGCCTATTCTGCACCATCCACGATGCTAAGCACATTACAAATATTTCATTTCATCCTCACAACATCTATCTGAGAAATAGGCACCATTTTAATTTCCATTTTAGAGCTGAAGAACTGAAGCAATCAGAGATTAAGTGACAAATAGCTACTCGTTGAGGCAGTATTTGAACTTAGGTTTTCCTTACTCTGGACCTAATGCTATTCACTACAACGCTAGCTGCCCCAGATAAGACATATTTGCCCAAGAAAGTTTTAGGAGCAGAACAAGAAATCATAAATTCCTCTAAAAATCTACATCTTCTTCAAGGAAGAAATGCAGTATAAAGGAGAAAGTTGCATTAGAAATCAGAAATCCTATAATCTAATCCCTT
>JAJPUD010001838.1:355485-369347 GCA_023553655.1 Myrmecobius fasciatus | reverse complement strand
TCTGCCAAGAACGCCCCGGGAGACCGGGCGAGGGGGCGGAGGCGGCCTGGGGGAGGGGAGGGCACACGCTGCTGCAGCGGCCCTTCCCAGCGCCGGCTGCACTCCGCGGGGGCGAGCGGGGTCCCCGCGGGGAGGCGGCGACGCAGCTCTCGCTCCCCACCTTCGCTCGCTCCTCCTCCTCCTCCCCCTCCTCCCCCGCCGCCTAAAAATAAACAAGCGGCGCTACTGCGGTGCCCACCCCCGGACCTCCTCTCCTCCTCCTCCTCCAGCCGAGGTCACCCGCCTCCAGAGCCGGCACCGGCCGGAGCAAGGGCGCAGGGGAGCGGCGGGACGGGCCCCCCACCTGGGGAGAGAGGGACGCTGCGCCCCGCGCGCTATAGCCCTGCGGCTGTGGGGGGGAGGCAGGGACCCGGAGGAGTGACAGTAGCCGCCCTGCGTCTGCAGGTCCCGGGCGAGCTGCGGCCGGCTCTCCCCCAGCCTCCCCGGGCTGCAGCCAGGGGACGGGGCAGCCTTTGACCCGCCGGGAGGCCACTTAAGCAATCGGATCCCTTGGAGAAGAAGAAAAAGCCCAAACCGGCAGCCACGCAGTGACCCTTCCCTCTCTTTTCTGGACTTTGTGTGTTCACACGGGCTATCCCCTCGGCCGGGAGGGAGGCCGATCGGGGCAGGTGGTGTATGCTCCCGGAGCAGGGCTGGCCGGCCGGCCGAGGGGGACCGCGCTGCCAGGCTTGCGAAGGCCTGTGGGCTGGCACTGGGGAAAGCCCCGGGCGCTGGGCTGCAGTCCCACGGTCAAGCAGCAAAACCAAAGTGGAGTTTACCTGTTTTTCCTGTTACTCCAGTGACAGGTTGGATGGTGGGATGGAGCAAAAGAGATAGGCTTGAATTTCCCTCAGCCCCGGCCGGCCGCTGTCACAATTAGTTCCTTCTCCAAGCCCCCTTCTCTAAAATCGAAGGGAGGAAGCTCAAAGCCAGTCAGAAAAGAGAAAGGAAATGAGATTGGGGGGAACGGGGAACAGGGTGTTTATGGATGCAGACAAGGTAATGTAGACCACAAAGGACACTGATTGGAGCTGGAGAGTCCTGGATCTCAAGTGGAAAATGATCCACCTTAGAGATCCAGGGGTTTTTAACCTCAGGTCCCCAGATAGATAAATGGTCGTGATCATTGTGTGTCAACATAATTAGGTTCCTTTATGATCCAATGTATTTTATTTTCATGTACATTAAAGCATTATTCTGAGACGTCCATAAGCTTCCGTAACCACAATGGAGTCCCATCTGTCTTTGTTTCTCTGTCTCTGTCTCTTCTCTGTTTCTATCTCTGATTGTCTCAACCTTTGTCTCTGTCTCTTTTCTGTCTGTTTCTCTCTGTGTCTGACTTTCTCTCACACACACTCTTGATCTAGATAGGTCAAGTTCCTTATTTTGCAGATGAAAAGATTTAAGCCCCTCCCCCCAAAAAAGCATAGGGATTTAAGGCCCAAATTCACTTGGGCTGTAAAATAGCTCAACAAGAATTCATGCCCATTTTCACTTACTCTACATCTAGTCTACTTTCTGCTGCAAGTTGCCCAGCAGTGCATAAAGTTGTGAGCTGAATCAGTCACTACTTCTATGATTTTGGGCAGATCCTAATCTCCTCCAGCCTCAGTTTCCTTTTAAGAGGACAGGAAATGTTGAGGTTGTACTAGATTACTTGAATTCGTCATAGCCCTAGAGGCATGCATAATCTAATCAATATTTAGCCTAAGAACTAAAGAAATTCTCAGGAAATGCTGATTATTGTGCAAGGTAAGACTTAACACTTGTGCCTTGTCTGAGTGAGGAGTTTTAATAGATTCAACAGATATTTATTAAGGACTTAGAAGCACAGTGCTAACCCCTGTAGATAAAAGGCAAATGAAATCCCTGCTTCCAATGGATTTACCATATTCTAAGGGATACAAAAGACAAGAACCCAAATAGGAAAATGCATGATATGTGCAAAGTGATTTGTCTGAGGGAGGGCACTAGCAAATAAAAGGATAACCTCATCTGAAAGGCAGCACTCAAATGGGACCTTGGAAGGGTAGGGCTTCCAAAAGATAAGGAAGGAGAGACTAATCCAGATCTGCTAATTCATAGAAGAGTGTGGCTGGATTGTAGGGGTAAAATGGGGAAATAATTTGAAATTCATCTGGAAAGATCCATTCCAAGGAGCATATAGTTTATCTGAGATGTAAGAGGAAGAAGATAGTGAAGTTCTTCAATAGGGCAGTGGTATGGTCATGTTAAGTATATCCCTTTAGAAGTCATGTGAAAAATAGGTTGGAAAGAGTAGGGGGATTCCAGTTAGGAAACTATTGAAATGGTAGAGACAAAAGATGCAGAGGGTCTGAACTAAGGCAATGCTCTCAAGTAGAAAGAAGGAAAAATGGTTGAACAATATTATGAAGGTATGTTCAGGATGACCAACCCACTGAGTGGACATGGAAGGGTCAGGGAGAGGGAAGAGGTAAGGTCAAGGTTTCAAACTTGATTGATTGGAAGGATGATAGTGCCCCGGATAGAAATAGGGAAGGAAAGAGAATTAGTTGTGTTTTGGACTGATGAATATAGGACAACTGATTGGAGATGGCCCATAGGCACTTGGCAATCTGAAACAACTCTGGAGAGGGATATGGACTATATATGTAAATTTGGGGGTCATTTAGGGTGAGATAATTAAATCTATGTAAGCTGATAATATAATATGAGAACAGTATAGAGAGAAGACTGAGGACAGATCCCTGGATTACACCTCCATCTGGAGACAGGACTTCAATGAGATGACCTTGCCAAAAAGGCTGAAAAAGAGCAATCAGAAAAAAATAAGAGAAATCAGAAGAGAGCAGGAATAGGAAAATCTAAAGAGAAGAGAGTGTTAGGCTACCCTTATTCATTGATCAAAAATGTGAAACACTAGAATGAGATCCAAAAGGATTATATTAAAGTGAAGGTCTATGGATTTAGCAATTAAAAGTGCTGAAAAAATAAAAATCAAATTAGAAAAAAAATTAAGAGTGTTGATAACCTTGCAAAGAGCCATTTCAGCCAAGTGATAAAGACTGAAACCAGATTGTAAAAGGTAAAGAAATGAGTGGGTGATGAAGTGAAGGCAACAAGTTGAAGATTACAAAAGGGCAAAAAGCAAGAGAGGGAAGAAGATCTAAGGCAGGATTAGGAGAGGTTGGCTCTAGGCAAAAGAAGGGTCACTTCTTCCTTAGAGACTGGAATTAGGGAAGAATGAATGAAAGATGCTATTGAGCAGATTTGAGAATTGTGTAGAAGGACCTCGTGACAGATGACCACCATTTTCTTGGTAAAGTACAGGATTAGGTCTGCCAAGAGGGTTGGTGTATAGGTGGCTTGAAGAAACAAGAAAAGGTATATCTAGCTGAAGCCAGGCAGAGTACTAGAGTCAGGCTTGAAATAATAAAAGTATGAACATGCAGCCATGAAGTCCATTTGAGTAAGTTGTGTTTTTTGTTTGTTTTTTTAAATGAGTCCTTTGATTTCATCATTGTAGGAAGGTAATACAGATCATTACCTTCAATGCAAATTACAGTATTAGAAACCTGCCTGCAGCACTGAGTATCCTGTAATTTGCCCTACCCATAAAACCAGTATGTCATAGACAAAACTTGAACCCAAGGCACTTCTCTGTGAGATTATAAAATATATGTTTGTACATTGGAATATTTCCCTCCTGTAGCATGCTGTGACATACCAATAGAAGCAAGAAGCAGAAAAAATAGCAGGGATAATCCAGGGTAAAGAGCAGAAATTGTGAAATTCAAACTCAGGTACAGCCTCATGTTTCACTCTTCCCTTTTTGAAAGTAATCAAGGTTAAATGACTTTTTCAGGGTCACATAGCTTTGGAACGCTTATAATTGAGGGACGAATATAACTAATTCAGATAAGCAGCAGGGGATATAGGATAGAGAGTATTGGACTTGGAGTTCAGAGGACCTGGGTTGAGTTTGGGCTTTAAGTTTTCTCTCAAGTCTCTGAGTCTGTCAATAAAGTGAGTTTGGTGATAGCTATAGAACTCACTTCGTTGTTGTTGCAAAGGTCAAGTGAAATAAAGTGTGTGTAGGTAGGTATTGAACAAGGAAGGCTCCCTAATCAATTGAGTTGCCTAGTCCACTTGATGAAATTAAGAATATATGGGACATGGGACAGCTAGGTAGCGCAGTGGATAGAACACTACCCCTGAAGTCAGGAGGATCTGAGTTTAAATCTGACCTCAGACACTTAACACTTCCTAGCTGTGTGACCCTGGGCAAATCACTTAACCCCAATTGCCTCAGCAAAAAGCAAAAAAAAAAAAGTATGTATATAGGACTGATAACAGAGACAATAAAATATAAGTATGTACTTATAGACTAGCTACCTAATGGTAGTTAGATGGTGTGGGACAACTAAGTTGTTTAGTGAATAGAGCACTGGGCTCAAAATTGGGAGTTGAGTGTGAATCCTACCTGAGACACTAGATATATAATTCTGGACCAGTCACAAGCTGGAGGTGGTGAGTCAAGCACCATAGAGACAAGCAGCATCCATCTAAGCACCATTCTGTGACATCCAAAGGGGATGATATCTGCAAACAGTGGAAGTGTTTTCCTCAGAAACTCTGAGACCAGGGCTGTCAAGAGGAGTGTGATAGTGTCTGTCCCATGTCCCATATATTCTTAATTTCATCAAGTGGACTAGGCAACTCAATTGATTAGGGAGCCTTCCTTGTTCAATACCTACCTACACACACTTTATTTCACCACGAATTTCCTCTCCCCTTCCATATATTGTCCAAAATGTATTTCCTACATGTGTGTCTCTCCACTTGTGAACCTTACGTATATTCCCACTGACACTATGTATTTGAGGGACAACATGTGCCAGTTTATAGTGAGAAAGGTTTCATTATTATTATTCTGACCATCTTGTTATTCATTTGTAATCAGCTGTGTCCAACCCTTCAGGATCCCCATTTGGGGTTTTCTTGGCGAAGATACTGGAGTAATTTGCCATTTCTTCCACCAACTCACTTTATAGATAAGAAAACAGGCAGAGTTAAGTGACTTACCCAGGATCACATAGCTAATAAGTGTCTCAGGTCAAATTTGAACTCAGGTTCTCCTGACATCAGAGCCAGAGCTTTCCCCACTGCTCCTGATCTTTAAGGTAATTGTGTCTCCTGGCTTCTTGACTACAGTCAAAAAAAAAAAAAAAAAAAAAAAAAAAAAACACATTGGAAGATGGGGTCTCATAAGCTGAACTGAATCGAAAATAACTGAAAATGCCTGAGAATTTTTAACACTGAATGCCATATCATAAGCAGATATTTTAGGAGTTTAATTTAAGCAAACTTCTCATTTAGACTGTCTTTAATTTATTATCTATTCAATACTGCTATTTTTGTGGGAAGAGAGAGTCAGTCAGAAAGGTTTCAGGTCCACTTCTGACTTCCATAGAATGCTGCTTACCCCAGGAAATTCTCTAAAATTAAAAATTTTTATTCAGAACTTAATAAATATTAAAGAGAGTGATCATTTGTGAGTACATAATAAGACAGAAAAAAGAGGATTGTACATGAAATTGCAAGTCTCTATTATGTAGTTTTCTTTTTAAGGGTGTAATAAAATTAACTTATTAGCTTTCAAAGCTATCCTGCTTGTCTGGGCTTCTTTCTGTTTTGTTTTGTTTGTTTTTCTATTTAAGAAATGTTTTAATTCACTTATTTTATTCATTCTCATGGGTTTTTTTTTCCCCTTCTTATGTGTTTTTTCTTTCACAACTGTGACTAATAGGGTAAATTTGTTTTATGTAACATTTTTTGTTTTATGTGATAGTACTTATATAAACTATGTCAAACTTTGTACCATATTCAGAAGAGGGGAAGGGAGGGAAGTAAGGTGGGAAACATTTTGGAACTCAGTCTTATAAAAATGAATGCTAAAATTTTTCTTGAAATATAACTGGGGAAAAATACTATTTAAAAAAAAATTTTAAATGCTTCTAGTTTGAGAACTGAAAAAAATGTTTCACTTACTCTTTTCTTCTTCAGTTTTCCACCTTTTACTCACAGAGGCAGGTTGGTGCTATTGTTAGTCAACCTTACTATCAAAAAGACCTGAATTCAAGTCCAGCTCTGACATAGCCACTCAGCTGTGTGATTGAAAGTCCCCTGACATCTCAGTGCCCCAGTGAGTGAGGGAGTCTTTATATGAGGAGTTCCTACACTGAAGCAATCACAGATCCAGACCAAAAACAATTCCAAGACTTAAAAACCTTATTTTAGAATGAGGAAGATTACCATTCCACCTTCATAAACAAAAGTTAATGAAAACTTAAGCAGATCTGGGGAAAGAGGTCAAATTGTGCAAATACTTTCTTGTTCATCTTTGCTGATGCAGAGCTAAACATTATCTCTGCTTCCTTGTTCCCATGGAAACATTGTCCCAGATGCAGTTCAAGCTAATTTCTTACTGCCATCTGCCTGTTGAGCTATCTAGGTTTCTTTAAGCTAAAACCATGTGGTGATCTATTGGGAGAATAAGGTTTATTTAGAGTCTCAATAGGCTACGTACTCAAGGCAGAAAGATTGAAAACAGATTCAGTTGGATCCCTTTGTTTTGAATCTCCATAGGAAGTGTTGTTAAATATTATATTTGCTTTATTATTAACCAAAGACAAATTGACTAAAAATGTTATTTAAAATAGTTCATATTACATGACCCCGGATTTAAAAATCATAACATTGACCAAATTCCCAGGAACTACTTGAAATGTTTAATACTTAGGATGTTTCGAGTTTTTCTACTGAAGAATAATTCAAATGTTCAAGGCAAAAAAAAAGTCCTTAAAAATATTTCATGCTAGCAAATTCTTTCAGAAGATACATAGGAGTAGAAGTAATATTAATAATATTTTTGTACTCTCTAACATAAATTATTACTTGCCCAAGCCATGTAGTTATATTTTCAAAGCTAGAATGCATAGACGGTTTTAAACAATTTTGTTCTGAGCCTAATAATGTGTGTATTTGGTTTAATAGAATTGAATTCAATTCAATTCAGGAATTACTTGAGTTATCTATAATTTATCCCTATTTGCAAAGGTTTCAAAAGTAATATGATCTAAGGTTCTTGCTCTAGAACTTTATATTCTAATAGAGAAATGCATATAAAATGAGACAGTACATATTTATGTAACCCATGGACAACTACCCCAAAATCTGGTCACACTGGATTCAATCATGGTGTATGTGGGGGTTACTCCCCAAATTCACTTTTTCTCTACCTAGTTTTTTTTTTTTTTCTGGGAACCTTAAAATATAGCTCATGTTTAGGTCTCCAGAATTGAGGGAAAAAGCTTCCAATTGTAGCATATTTCCTTAAATAAGAAAACATATCAAATATGTCAGCTTTTATTTGATTATTAATTCTCCTCTTTTTCTCTCCCTTCCAGTTAATCCTGCCTATCTTTATCTCAGGGACCCATATAGACGTCCAGCTGCAGATTACTACCGTGAGGTTTGGACACTTTCTGAAAGGAAACTAACATAGGATTACTAGACAGGAACTTCCTCACATTCCAGTGAGTCCTGCTTTTTCCCCTGAGAACTAGCCAAGCTTCCAGCCATCAGGAAACTCCCAGAAGGGAAATAACTTTGAGTGTCTAGAAAAGCAGCCCCCTTTCCTTTCTGACTTCCATGATCAAAATAACCCATCCTGATAGAGATGGGCAATATATTTTTCTTATTTCTGAGTCTCTCCCTCACTGCTTTTAAAGATTGAAGGCTGCACTCTCAAGCCTTAATTTAGGAAGAGCTGACACTTCACCATAACATTGGGATTCAGGAACATCTGCCTTTACTCACTTGATTTTTGTCTCTCTTTCTGCCATATTTCAGGCTGAGAAGTTATGCCCTTGTTTCTCTGTATCTGGGCACAGGAACTCAGGATTCAGAATCTCTTTTCTATCCAAGAAGCTGGGTCTCACAACTTCATCTTCTGCTAGAGCCATGTAATTTGTAAGCCCTATCACTACCTCTCTGGCTGTATATATGGAAGCACAGCAATTTCAATGTTTCTTTAGCCATGCTATTCCAAAATAATAGTGCTTAGTGGTTCCCAGGGAAGGGCCTTGCACAAGATTTAAAGTCTCCATTTGGTTACACCATTTTATCTCCAGCTATCCTTAATTTTCAACTGAAGACTCATCGATCCCTTTAAAATCATCCAAAGTGGCAGTTGTAATCAATCAATGAAAACTAATAATTACAAAATAATGTACTATTATGATAAAAACAATCACAATAATCTACAATCACTTGAGTAAATTTGCAATAAATTCAACCACTATTTTTCTTTTTTATATTATTATAATAAAATCAAATTATACCTGTACTTTCTAAGTGTACCCATAACAAAAATATAGTTCTCAAGAGTTCTTTCCTTTTTACCTTTTTATGCTTCTCCTGAGTTCTGTGTTTGGAGATCATATTTTTTGTTCAGGTCTCATCTTTTCATCAGATATAGATGAAATTCACCTGTATCATTCAATGTTCATCTTCTTCCCTGAAAGATATTGCTCATTTTAGCTGGATACCTTATTTTTGGCTGTAATCCAAGTTCCTTTGCCTTTTGGAATATCAGATTCTAGGCCCTTTGATCCTTTAAGGTGGAAGCTGCTAGATCCTGGGCAATCCTGATCAACCACTATTTTTTTTTAATTAAAGCTTTTTATTTATAATACTTATGCATGGGTAATTTTTCAACATTGACCCTTGCAAAACTTTCCGTTACAAATTTTTCCCTCCTTCTTCCCACCCCCTCCCTTAGATGGCAGGTAGTCCAATATATGTTAAATATGTTAAAATATATGATAAATCCAATGTATATATATATATATATATGTATATCTATATACATATTTATACAATTATATTGCTGCACAAGAAAAATCAGATCTTCAAAGAAAAAAAAAATCTGAGAAGGAAAACAAAATGCAAAGAAACATCAACAGAAAGCATGAAAATGCTATGTTGTGGTCCATACTCAGATCCCGCAGGCCTCTCCCTGGATGTATATGGCTCTCTTCATCACTGGACAATTGGAACTGCTTTGAATCCTCTCATTATTGAAGAGAATCATGTCCATCAGAGTAGATCATCATATAGTCTTGTTGCTGTGTATAATGATCTCCTGGTTCTGCTCGTTTCACTCAGCATCAGTTCATGCAAGTCTCTCCAGGCCTCTCTGAAATCGTCCTGCTGGTCGTTTCTTACAGAACAATAATATTCCATAACATTCATATACCATAATTTATTCAGCCAGTCTCCAATTGATGGGCATCCTTTCAGTTTCCAGTTTCTAGCCACTACAAAAAGGGCTGCCACAAACATTCTTGCACATGTGGGGCCCTTTCCCTCCTCTAAGATCTCTTTGGGATATAAGCCCAAAAGAAACACTGCTGGGTCAAAGGGTGTGCACAGGGTGATAGTTCTTTGGGCATAGTTCCAAATTGCTCTCCAGAATGGTTGGATCCGTTCACAGCTCCACCAACAATGCATCAGTGTCCCAGTTTTCCCACATCCCCTCCAGCATTCATCATCATCTTTTCCTGTCATTTTAGCCAATCTGACAGGTGTGTAGTGGTACCTCAGTTGTCTAAATTTGCATTTCTCTGATCAATAGTGATTTGGAGCACCTTTTCATATGACTAGAAATAATATCAATTTCTTCATCTGAAAAAAAGTCATATCCTTTCACTATCAATTGGAGAATGGCTTGAATTCTTATAAATTTGAGTTAATTCTCTATATATTTTAGAAATGGGACCTTTATCAGAACCTTTAAATGTAAAAATATTTTCACCAACCACTATTTTTCAATAGGATATGAATAGGCTGACAATTACCTCAAATTACAAAGACCTCAGTCTTCTCAAGGAGCTGTTAATGGACATGTCTATATCTTCTATACAAAAAATACAAAATCTCAAAGACTTATCTCCGGTAATCTTTTAAATTTCTCTTCCACTAAAAACATGGGGTCTATATAAATCATGAGAGGCAGTATGGTATAATCTAGAGAGAGCTGCCTTGGAAGCCAACAACACCTGAGTTCAAGAACTCTCTTTTATAGATACTGGCTGCATCTTAGGGTTCTCAGTAATCTCAGTGCTATTGGTAATCCTTTAAGACCAAGAGAATTGTAGAAATTGCCCAGTAGAAGTAGCTCTTTCATCCTATGTCAGTGAACTAGCAGGTTTGAATCCTACTCCATCCCCAGTAAAAAAATCTCCCCAATGTGCTTTCAGACATAATTCTCTGTATCCCCAAGTACAGAGATCTCTCTGGAGACCTAAAAGGTTTCTTAGTATTGGGCTTGTCACTCCTTCCTTCACTTTTTCCAGGGTCTTATATGCCCCCCAAAAGTTTTTATAGTAATGTTTCTGATACAGTTCTCAGAGACTCCCCAAATCAACCCTCCTTTCTGAGGGTCCAAGTTTCTCATAATTGGATGGTCCTCACACACACACACACACACACACACACACACATTTCCAAAACATAACAACTGTATAAAGTTCCTCTAGGCTCCTATCTGTCTGATCTTACTTCCCAGGTACATTTTTACATTGATCAAGATCCCCTTGACAAGTAAGCAACCCAATCTTGTATAGGCAATAAGCAGCTAGGAGTTCATAAGAGAAAAAGATCAAGTTGGGGGAGTCAAAGATTTCATGGAGGAAATGGGATTTGTGGATATTTAACAGATAAAAAAGACCTCATCACTAGAGATCAAAGTGAAAGTTCTTTTTCTTTTTGAATGGAGGAAAAGTCTTAAGACTTTGTTCTTTTTAGCTAGATTAAGAAATACCTTCTTTTATAGGCTTACAATTTCTAATAAAATCAGAAATTATTCACTAGATATATAAATGAGAACATGTATCATAGTGGGATTGAATCTTGACTCTGCTTTTTTCTGTCTGTGTGACCTTGAAGAAGAAGCCTACTGTATGAGCTTTCATAAAATAAGGGGTTTGGGTGGGATGACCTCTAAAGCCCTAGCTCTAAACCCCAAATTATCCATTCAGCAAATAACAGAAGCAGAAAGACAACTACCTCTACAAATTGTCTTGACCCAATGATAAAGAAAAAAGTGGTTTGACATTTTTCCCTGAGCTATGTAAAATGTTCTCAGAGCATCCCTAAAAGGCATTATACCCCAGTTAACATAATTGAGCTCAATTTACTGTACTCTTCACTGAGATATAGAAAGTTAGTGATTTTTTCTAACATTTTACAGCATTATAAGTAGAGCTGTACTTGCCACATGAATTTTGTTTCCTTTTTATTCTGAATATTTCACTGGACCTTATCAATGTGAGGATTCCAGCTGCTGAGCATAGTGCCTGGTGCATAATAGATGCTTAAGAACTGCTCATTGATTCCCTTCAAAGGTCCAGATCACAATTCATTCATGTATTTGAATCCAGTTCAACTCTTGCTCTTGTCCTCCCATAAATTTTCCATAGGAGGTTCTGTTATCATGCTTTACAACTCGTGGTTTTGTATTGATTAGTTATGTCTTTACCACCATCATCAATAAATATTTATTAAGCACCGATCATGTGGCAGGCAGGCTTTGTACTAAGCACTGAGTATAAACAAAGAGGCAAAAGATAGCTCTTATTCTCAAGGAACTTATGATCTAATGGAGACAATTTGCTAATATTTACTAACGAAGCCATATATGATATAAATAGGAAATAATTAAGAAAAAAGGCACTTGAATTAAGAAGAATTAGAAAAGTCTTTCAGTAAAAGATTGATTCCTCTTCTATGGTTCCAAATTATATCTTTCTGTTTTGTTTTTCTTTATGAGGCAATTGGGGTTATGTGACTGGCCCAGCTAGTAAATATTAAGTGTCTGAAGCTGGATTTGAACTCAGATTCTCCTGACTGCAGGATCAGTGCTCTATTCATCGTTCCATCTAGCCACCCTCATACTATTTCTTTCTGATGGCATCTTTTATTACCTGGTTCCTTTAAAACTATGGTTTATAATCCCATATGGAGTCTCCTGACTGAATATTGGGGTTGCAAAATTATGAGTTATTATCAGTTTGATTTGTATACCTGTTTTATATACTCATAAATCCAGTTTCATGTAAAATTTTCCTGGGCCAAAAGACATCACAAGGGGGAAAAGTTTAAGAAATTCTGCTTTATGACATGTCTCTGTAACTCCTACTTGGCAATACGCTTCACCTATTCACACTCACCTAACCCTTTGGGTGATATGCAATTTTATCTCTTTGGGGATGGGCGTTCTGTTATTTGCTATTATTCTATTATAATATATTATATTATTGATAACCATAGTATAAATTGAACATGATTTTTTTTTTTGCTGAACATGAATTGCTTTCATTGTACAAATATAAAATTACATTTCCTTACAATTAGTGCTTATATAATAATACATCTGTGGAAGAGAATTTGATACCTATACCATTAGATTTTATGTATTTCCTTGAACTTATATGAACTGAAGCAAAGTGAAATGAATAAAACTAGGGGAACAGTAGACACAGTAACAGCAATATTATAACAATAATCAACTGTGAAAGACTCAACTATTCTGGTTAGTAGATCCATGATGATTCCAAAGGACCCGTGGTGAAAAGTGCAATTTCCCTTCAGAGAAAGAACTGATGGGAATACAGATCGAAGCATATTTTTTTCACTTTTTAAAATTTTCTTCTTGTTTTTTTTCCCCAACATGACTAAAAAGGAAACATGTTCTGCAAAACTTTATATGTATAATTAATATATTGTTTGCCATCTCAAAGGGCAAGGGGAAGGGCAGGAGACAGAGACAGAAATGAGGGGGTGGGAGGGGAAGAAAAAGACAGAACTGGAGAGACAGACACACAGACCAACACACAGACACAAAGACAGACATAGAAACAGAATTTAGAGCCTCAATTTTCAAAAATAAATGTGCAAAAATAAACCAAAAAACCCATATAAATAAAGTACATGTACACTTCTTTGACATCATTTTCTGTTAGGTAACTTTTTGTGTCTTCTCTCTCCAACTAAAATTTTAATTCCTTTAAGGCAGCTTAAATTATCCTGCTTTTCAGTTGTTATTTAGCATAGTGTTTGCACATAGCAGGTCCTCAATAAATACTCCTCACATACCTAAAGTTAGGTGTATTGATGTTAAATTTATCACACAGTCTTCTTATAATTACAATTTTCCACTATGTGGAACCTTTTTATTTATGATCCTCAGTTTTCTCATCTATGAAATCAGATTTATATGATGAAGTTGATTATGCCCCACCAATCAATAATTCAGCAACTATCATCCAACAGACAATGACATTTATGAGGATAATATTATGTCCCATTAAAATGAAAAAAAAACCAAAGGAAGATGAATCAAGGAGTCAGTTATACTCTGAGATAAAAGCATTGATGATTTTGGTTGAACTATAGATGTTTTCCAAGGACCACTCTACTTCTAAAACTTGATCTCTCTCTCTCTCTCTCTCTCTCTCTCTCTCTCTCTCTCTCTCTCTCTCTCTCTCTCTCTCTCTCACACACACACACACACACACACACACACACACACGTTCTTCAAATAATTCCTTTAGTCACACATGACTACTATTGTGCATATGGCAGATAATAAACAAGACCCCTTTATATCTACAGCTTTCATATTTCACAGGTTTCAGTAGGATGTTATGAGCTAGATAGAGAAGAAAGCACCTAACATGTTTTTATATGATGTTGATTTTCCAAGTATAATAATG
>JAJPUD010001838.1:334251-355475 GCA_023553655.1 Myrmecobius fasciatus | reverse complement strand
CACCTAACATGTTTTTATATGATGTTGATTTTCCAAGTATAATAATGAAAATCTTGAATCTTAAGAATTTTGTTGAATAAAATAGTAACTTTGCCTGTGCACTATCTCCTTTAGTTAAAAAAATGAACACGGGACTAAGGGTGCAAACTAAAGAAGAAAAGGACAAACTGCTCTAGTATCCTTGACAAGAAGACCCCAATCAGGGTTAGGAAGAATCAGCATGACATAAGCAACTGAATAACAACAATGTGGTTATAAATTATATACACTGTTAGATGTGATTTAGGGATTTAGCGATGAGAAAGACATCTAGGTTAAGGGATTTAATTAATTTATTTTACTGATGAGAAAACCAAAGTTGAGAGTTTAGGGCTATGGTCACACAGTTAGCAAATGGCACAGCCAAGCTTTGAATACATTTCTTCTGATTCCAAATTCAACATTCTATTCATTAAAAGGTTGATTTTGCTTAACTATGTAGTCCATATAAGATCCAAGGACTCTTATCCCAATTCCCACTCTCACAGAAAGCTGACTGAAGAAGGCTGCATCTTCCAGGTTCTAAGGAACCTGCTTCTTTAGGTTCTAAGAGTTCAGAGTTACTCCTAAGTGATCGGATGTGTCTTTGTTAGTTCAAACTCCATGCAGGTAGGTTCTCTCCAATATCAATAGCCAGCTATAGTTGGTACCTCCTTCATTAATACTCCTCAGTAATTAGCACCCAGATATTATCTAAAAAATGGACAGCCATTAGCTTTTAGAAAGGGATATTTGCTAAAAAGAAGTAAAAAGAACAGCTGAACAAACATTTACCAGCAAGCCTGGGGGACATTATACACAAATACCACTTCGGTTTCTGGGGAGAGTGGGATCAAACTTAACAAAGTTTCTACAAGGCATTTGTCCCAGCAAATTCACTTCCAAAATGAGGCATGGGGATTGGTGAAATTACATAAATTGGCATCCCAACTGCCAGTCAAATTCATTGCCAGGCGAGGTGCCAGGTCAAGCCTTGGAGATGTGCTTGTTACAAACCCTGACACAGACTTCCATCCCTGGACTTTTGATATTTCATAAGGTCTTAATGTGGTATGTTCCATTTTCAAAATTCCTTCATCTAAAACAAAAATAATAGACACAATAGAAATAGAAGCAATAGCAGGATAGGAAGCTCCACCTGGGCGGAACTAATCATTTCCATCTGGAGGCTTACAGCAATATTTGCCTCCTCTTAAATGCAGATAAACAGGAAAAGAGGTCAAGTCATCTAGTTAGTGCTTTTTGAGGGGATTCTCAATTTCTGCTCAAAAGCCAATCCCCAAACTCCTCTTCTTCACTTAGAAAAGCTAAAGGAAACAAACTTGTTCTCGCTCCAAAGTCTCCAAATTTCACCTTGCTAGATCACATTACCTTTACTCACAAGGGCTAGGCTTATTGGCCACTCCCCTCTCTTAAAATTGTTTTTGCTACAAAGGAAGGCTTCCTTATAGGGAGTGAGATAAAGAGAGCCAAAGGAATAAGTTCTGATATATCTTTAAAAGTTAACAATAAAACTTCAAAATTTTTCAAAGTGTACTTTGAAATGTTTATGGAGCATGGCATAAAGCAGAGACTAAACCATATATAACCTTTAACCTGTCTCTAGCATGTTTATTTAGAATTTTTGTTAATGTTAATATGATTCATTCAAGAATATAACTCAGGTTTATGTTCAGGTAGATATAATTTGTCTACAAAATCTGCACTCCATGAGCTGATCATACAACAAGACTTAAGAAAATAAACTGATATTATAACATAAAATTAACTAAACATTAATTTATCTAAGGGCTACAAATAATATTTTTTATTAAAGCTTTTTATTTGCAAAACATATGCATGGGTAATTTTTCAACATTGACCCTTGCAAAGCTTTCTGTTACAATTTTTTTTCTCCTTCCTCCCACCCCCTCCCCTAGATGGCAGGTAGTCTAATACATGTTAAATATGTTAAAATATATGACAAATCCAATATATGTATACATATTTATACAGTTATCTTGCTGTACAAGAAAAATCAGATCTACAAGAAAAAAAAACCTGAGAAGGAAAATAAAATGCAAGCAAACATCAATAGAGAGCATGAAAATGCTATGTTGTGGTCCACACTCAGATCTCACCAGCCTCTCCCTGGATGTAGATGGCTTTCTTCATCACTGAACAATTGGAACTGGTTACAAATAATATTTTGAGAGCACAAAATAATGAAAGATAACCTTGTTCTTGCAAACAACTTCTTAACCCACAAGGCTTTAACAAACAGCCAAAAAGAGGTAATAGAACAGATAACACAAAGATTATAGTGATAGTCTCAAAAAAATCTTTCCCAGCTTTTCAAAATCAATTAAACTCAGTCCATGTAGTCAATGCCACATTAATCCCAACCAAAAAATCCTTCTCTATTTTGAAAGTGGCAATCTTCTTTTGTGATACTATATATGACATAAAATCATAAGGCATCTATCTTTTTTTAGCACATGGGCCCGGGACAATATTTTTTATTAATTAAATTACTTTTTTTTTTCAAATAACCAAAATATATTTTCTTTTCTTCTCACCTTTCCCAATGGAAAAAAAATCAAAACAAAACTCATGTAACAATGTACATAAATTCTCACATTAGCTACATCCAAAAAGTATGTTTCATTATTCACTTAAGTAGTAAGCAAGCTTCATCATCATTCTTCTAAGAATCTTTCAAACCCTAATTCCTTTGTGTCAATAAAATGGAAATTTGATGAAGACATATTTCACAAATCTCCATAAAATGGAAATTTGATGAAGACATACTTCACAAATCTCCCTTCTCCAAAATTTCATCAGGAATTGGACACTAAACTGATACTAGGTTCATTCAAGGGCCTGCTATAACAGCATTTAGAATGTGTACTTTAAGGTTATTCCATGAGTACTATGCATTCATGGTTCTTTATAAATCTAAGATTTGATTCAAAACCAAGCTTTAGCTACAAAACTAAAAAAAAAGAAAAGAAAAATTGATTCATGGCATAGTTATGAGATGACCATAATTTTATTTTTTTATTAATTTTTTTCTTTTCAAAACATATACATGGTTAATTTTTCAATATTAATCCTCATAAAAACTTGTGTTCCAATTTCACCTCCCCCAGATGGCAAGTAATCCAATATATGTTAAACATGATGATGATAATTTTAGCTCTTCCAAAACCCCATCGCTGCCAGGCCCACAGGACTGGCACTATGGGAATTTTGCCTGTTAGCTGAAACAGCTAGATGGAGTTTCCCACATCAGAGGCCTAAAACGTTCTATACCACCCTGGATGCCCTCTAAGATAGTAGAATTAGACTGTGGAAACAGAACAGGAAAGCAATTTCTGCAGGTTCCTGTGCCAGGAAACAGAGCTCCATGCCAAGAGTGATACTCTAGTGCCAAGATACTAGTCATATGAAGTTCCAAATTTTGTGTCTGATCTCACTGCTATTAAAGGAACAATAGGGTAGCTGGTATGTTGCTCTGGATAACTGCAAACCTAAAATTTATTCTGTTTTTGCTGAAATCCTTGAACTAGAATTTTTGTCTACTTTTCATACCAAATGGCAGGCTATAAGTTTCCACTAAGAAATCCTCATATCACAGTTATTCCAAGTCCAAAAGACCATTTAAAAAACTGCCAAGAACTTAAAAAATATCACATTGAATCAGAACAATTGCATGAAACCTGGTATTCTGCCTCTGACAATTTACAGAAAGGCATAATTATCTTTGAAAATACTAACATGAAAAGAGTAGGAATGCAAGCCTAGATTTTTTTTCCCTAATTTCTTTTAATAACCTGGATCAGTCACTCACAAATTATTTTAAATGTCTTGAGCTTATTTTTATTTGTAGACCATTTTCCCTTTCCATACAATGTCTGATAATTTTGCTAGCATGTAAATGCTCTTAATTACTGAATCAACCACTTAGCCTGAACGATTTCTAGAATGAAGGATGGAGAAATTGGGCAATTTTAAGCATTTTTTTTTTGCTACCCTACTTATTCAATTAAAGTGCAGTAATGCTATTGAAGAAAGGGATTCATCCAGATAACTTACTCGTTTCCAGGAAGTTTGTAGTTGATTTTTACAATCCCACATACTGGGATGCTTTGATAGGGCAAGGGTTGACTTTAGGGAGAGCCATTACTTAGCTGGAGTTTGGGGGAAGGATTCTGAGCTTTGTCTCAGGGCTATATTTCAAGTTTGCTGAGAGAAACAACTGCATTTAAAATCTAGTTAGCAAGAATAATTAGTTAAATGGCTCAGAAACTTCTTTACCCCAGGTCATGGGCTTGCTGAGCTCCTTCCCAGCCCATCCTACAAACGCCATCCATCCCTCCCTCTTCATGGGGCTTATTCCGTGCTTGTGACAGCTTTGACTTCAGACAAAGCAAAATGTGGTTCCCAGGCCCTCTTGCTGATTGCTAGAGTGCTTCCCCTTCTCTGAACCAACTCCCACACAATGAGGGGGACGACACCATCCATGGCCCCGACCTAGAAAGCACCTTTTTTTGTTGCTGTTCAGTCATTTCGATGTGACTCTTCATGACCCCCTTTGGGGTTTTCTTGGAAAAGATATTGGAGGGGTTTGCCATTTCCTGCTCATTTTACAGATGGGGAAACTGAGGCAGGCAGAGCAACGTGATTTGCTGGGGTCTTTCTGACTTGTGCTCTATCCACTGTGCTACCTGAACCTTCTTGATCTCCAGGGAATTGAGCTGTGGTATCCCTGGGAATACAGCCAAAACAGTGCTCGGGACCACCCACAAGACTGCTTGAGTTAGTGGGGCTACTTCTGCCAATCCAGGATTTGATAAATAGGAATTTTTCCCCATCCTTTCACACTCAGCAAAACCCTGTTAAAAGGAGTTCCAGTCCAATCCCAGAAGATTCATTATGTAAAGTATCACTGCAGTGAACTGAGTCAGGCAAGCTAATAACTGGATTTCTAGAAGATGATTAATGTCCAGACTCTTTCATCATTAACTTACATGTTTGCAAATCTAATATCTATATTAAATGTTATCGATTATTTTTTTTTTTGAGAAAAGACCCATAACCTCTCACAGGTGATCGTTCCATCCCCAGCCAGACATCTATTGTCCTCATTCCCATAGCTGAGATTTTTTTAGTTTCTTTCTTCAAAGTCCTTTACTTCACTAGCTTTGAAGACTAGAACTGTATTGGGGGAATTATTCATCACGTCTTCTGCTTTCATCTCAGCAGGATTCACTTCCACCTCGAGCTCTGTGTCTGGATGTTCCTGGGGCTCCATTTCTGAAACTCTTGATTCATTGAAATCAATATCTAAATCTTACATTAAAAGTGATGATGTCCCCAAGGTTTGAAAGCCTGTTTTCTTTTTTGAAAGTCTGTTTTACATGGTAAAGGGGGTCAGAAGATAAAGGATGCTATTCACCAAAGAAACAA
Source organism: Myrmecobius fasciatus (assembly GCA_023553655.1). Lineage (NCBI taxonomy): Eukaryota > Metazoa > Chordata > Mammalia > Dasyuromorphia > Myrmecobiidae > Myrmecobius > Myrmecobius fasciatus. The sequence goes on along the minus strand of JAJPUD010001838.1, from coordinate 349,985 downwards.
TTTTCAGAGGGTGATATTAAGATGTGGAGCTGGTGAGGGAGAAAAGGGTTTGCAGATATTTTTTTCCTAGCCATAATTTTAAAAGATCTTCCAGAAAGAGATGTCCCCAGAGTATCCAATGTGATTATTGGCACATTGCTCTAAGACAATTATTTGCTGAAACCAAGTCATAACACTAAAATTCTGATTTCTGAAGATGCTCATTTCAGAAATTTCTGTTGTGTTGTGTACAGGGATTTTCCTGTAGATGATTAAGCAGATTGTATATTCCTTGATTGATTTGTTCTCTTATTCGTTTGCTGGTTTGATCATACAACAGATTGGGTAACTTGTACCTTCAAGGCCCTGCACTAGGTATTGTCTTATTTTTATTGATAAAGACAAACAAGATTCCCTGGCTTCTCCCACTTCTCCCACTGAAGGGCTACTTAGAATTGAGTTAATGGGCCTTTTGATAGCAGAAATATCGTAGACTCAGAAACAACGATATCCTGGCTCTTTGTGTTAATATGATCTAAGCTAAACGACAAGTTTAGGAATAAGTGAGACAGTCTGAAACATCATGCTACTCCAAACAAAGCATAGAATGTGGCCAAGTCCTTTCCCCGTGAGAAGGAAGGGCTTGGAGAGGCAGGAGAGAGAGCTCTGTTGTTCAGTTCTTATCAATACTGCCCAACTCTTCATGAGCCTATTTGGAGTTTTCTTGGAAGTGCGTGGCCATTTCTTCTTCAGCTCATTTTACAAATGAGGAAACTGAGGCAAACAGTTAAGTCACTTGCTCAGAAGAGCACAATTAGTAAGTGTCTAAGTGCTGGAAGAATAAGTCTTCCAGCATGTCATCCACTGCACTGCCCTCACTTTTCTCAGGGATAACTCTAGTTATTGCTAAGAAGGGCCAGCCTACTGTACAATTTGGACTGAGGAGATTTTCTCTGGAACTTCTGTGCTTTATTTCTCTTCCTTTCAGTGTATTCCTGTTCTCTCTCAACTTCAACCTGTTCTGGATCTAATTGATCCAATCACATCAAAGAGTGTGTGATTATTGTGTGTTTTATTTCCACATCAATAATTCCCATACTCTGGAAATCACAGATTTGGACCAATTGACAAATACCTAACATACTCATACATATTCATAGCAATGAGTGAATATTTGTTTATATTTGTGTGCATATATGTTTATATATGTGTGTGGATATATACATATATACATTTATATATATATATATGAGTGTGTGTGTGTGTTTACTAGAATAGTGAGAAGCTCCTTCTTCTCCCCTTTTGTCCTGAGAGAATTATCTAGAGCACTGAGGGGTTAAAAAAACCTGTCTCTGAGTTGCCCAAGATGGTGTTTGAGCCAGGAGGGTCTGAGCCTCCTCTTGGTTGTTTTCTCTCAGTATATTGGGAAGGTATATCAACTGCACACACCTTTAGTTCCTGGAGCCAATGAAGCCTCAAGGACAGTTTTAATATGTATTATAACCACAGAGGTTTCCTTGCCTGAGAGTTTGGGTTCAGGAAGCTCCAGTTCCTCTTCTTTTTTCCAATCCCAATTAAAGAAAAATCTCTTTCCACAGAGAAACTGAGTTTCAAAGTTGCATGGGAAGAAAGGGATGGCTCTGTGACAAGATTAGAGGCAAGAACTAAGGGCATAAGGCTAGTATTATAAGATATAGAGCATTTGAAATTTTTTTTTTTTCACATTTTCTTCCAGAGCTCTTAAACATCCCTCTAGGAGGGAAGAAAAAAATGGAGGAAGAAGGCAGGAGAGGAGAGAGATGCATATGACAATGGGGATAAACAGGCTGGAAGAGCAAAAGGGCTTGGTGTTAAGGGTAGCAGGATGTTGGGAGAAGGGTCCTGAGTTGGAAATTTAAACACATTGGGCTTGTGACCTGACTACATAACATAGAGCAATGGTGCTCAAAGTGTGGTCCAGAGAGTCCTGGGCGTCTCTGCAACCCTTTCAGAGGGTCCACAAATTCAAAATTAGTTTTTATTTCTAATCTCTATAAATTTAATCTACATAAAAACTCTCTGGACAGATCCTCAACAGTTTTTAAAAATATAAAGGGACACCGATCACAAAAGTTTGAGAACCACTGCTAGACAGGACTACAACATATTCACACGGAGGCAATCACGCCTTGCACATGCATGCATTCAAGAAGCATCCATGATTTTTGTTGGCATGGGGATCACCTGGTAAATGAATTGCCATGTAGATAATCAGACTCTCACCTAGTAAATTATCCTTGAGAATTACCCTTGGAAGGTAAAACTTGATCTATTGTTGTTTATCTAGTGTGCGTTATCAAATAACTTTCAGAGACAGAATTTGAACTCACAGCTTTCTGTGAGTTCAAGTCCAGGTCCTTATTCACTATGTCACATTGCTATTTACATGTTGGCACTTGCACATAATTGTCACTTCATAAATGATTATTGGATTGAAATGAATTAAATTGAATTTGACGTTCTAAAATCATTTAACCTTTGTGCTTTTTTCATCATATACAAAATGGGGCGGATAAACTAAGCAATCCCTCAAGTCCCTTTCAGTTATCATAATATGATCTGAGATCTAGAGACTAGATCATTATATTACCATATAATCATGATAATGAGCAGAAATAATAGATGGAGTTCTAGTTCTAGTTTCTCATTTCTTGTCTTTTACTATAATAAGGACTTGATGATTTGGGTTATTCTTTTCTCCTAACAAATTATGCTTGAGTCTGTGGTTGTTTCTTTGCATAAGTCAATTCATTTCAAGAGAGAAGAGCATCAGAGCATCCCCAAGTGGATAATAATAATAATAATTAATAATAATAATAATAATAATAAACCAAACCTATTAACCAAGGGAGCAAAGTAGATTGTGGAGCTAGAAATAAAAAGTAATAGGGTAAGAAATACTAGAAAATAGAGGGGGGAAATTCAGAGGTAGAAGGAAGGAAGGATGGGAGGGAGGAAGGAAGAATGGGAAGGGAGGAAGGAGGGAGGGAAGAGAGGAAGAAAAAAAAGCATTTATTAAGTACTTACTATGTGTTAAGTGATGGGGATACAAATAGAAGAAAGAAAAAAGGGAGACCAAGAAGCCTAAAGCAAAGGAAATCATGGGAGGCAGGGAAAGTAAGCATGCATTTAAGAGAAACACTAAGCATGCATTTAAGAGAAGGCTAAGACTCAGAAGAGTAACTCAGAAGAGAATCAAGATCAGATCAGGCTGATCACTAAGAGAAAAGCAGCTGTGGGGCACAGAGACACTGCCAGGATAAACTGGAATTAAGCATGGGATGGAAGCATCCTTCTATTAATTATTTTCCTTAGTTCTCAGACCATCGCTCTGACTCATTTTTCACACCAACCTTTCAGATTCAACAGAAAAGGGCAGAAATTGTTTGATGTAATGTTTTCTCAATTTCACCGATTTTCTCAGACTCAGGCAGGGATACCAAATTTGTAGATTGCATTTGTGCACAGAGGTGCCAGATTGGGCATCAGCCTTGCTATGACTAATGTTTCCAATGCCATAGCAACAAGCATCCTTATCTCCCATGATAAACTGGAGACATTTGCTAAGCACTGGGAGAATATATGTGTTTGTGGTGGAGGCCAGCATCTGGTGCTGTTCCCAGGATTTCTGTGTTTTCCTTGGTTCAAACTTCCCAAATGCTTTCTTTTTTGATCTTCTTGTTGTTGTTGTGAAGACATGTCATTTATGGTGGGAAAGGGTCAATGCTTGCTCTAGAAATCTTTCTGCCTGAGCCTTGGAAGCCCCCTCTGGAAGAAGTGTTTGGGGGCACCTCTGGAAGAAAGAATTAATGAAAAAGAGTCCACCAAGCTGAGGGGTGACCTGAAAGGTCCAGATAAAACCCAAATTTACCCAATAGATATTACCCATATATACCGACCAGGATGAATCTTTAGCAGAATAGAATCATTTTTATGATTACATCAGTAGAGCAAAATTGATGTGGACTATCATTCCCACTAGACTGTTTTACTTTGAGTCATTATTTCATAGATCTAGAACTTCAAAATACCTCAGGTCCGTATAGCTCATCTCTCATTTTAGAAATGGGGAAACTGAGGCACTAGGAGGTTAAGTAACTTGCCTAACATTACATAAATAATGCGCATAAGAGATAAATTTTTTTGACTCATTCTCTGGCTCCATAACTAGTAAGTACACTTAACTCTATTTTAAGATCAAGCAGGAGAGTCTTCAGGAGTAGAACTCACTTTGTAGATTCTGACTGCCTTCAGGTAAAAGATAATTTCTTTAAGTCAGTCACTGAACAGTAAGTTTCCTTCAGAGTCATTTGTACAAGCAACCTGACCAGTTTATCTTCTCTTACCAACTGAAAATTCTTCTTTTACTCTGTACAGCCTATAATCTTGTTCATTTGTCTTTCAGCTCTACTGAAACCTCTGCTTATAATGACTTTGTCCATAGCCTGGGTCCTGCCAGTGATCTCAACATATGCAGAGTCCATGTGGACCCAAAGTACACTTTCATCAATATTCCAGATATTCCCCACTTCTGCCTAGATTCTGATCCACTGACTTAGCCTGAAAGTAGCAAGAACTATATATATCATTGAAAAGAAAAGAGAAGAGAAAGGAAGAAATAGAGAGAGAGAGAAGAGAGGAAGGAGAGGAGAGGAGAGGGGAAGGAAAGGGAGGGAAAAAGGAAACTCTATCTTAATACTTCCCCACATTCCCATGAAAATGCTTACTATATTCAATCCATCATTCTTCAAATGTCTTTCAGTGAATATCAGTGAGTTGGCTTTTACTCACATTTCACCTGTCATCAAGTAGTTAACTTTTCCCAAGATTTACCTGATAAAAAGAGGGAAAAAAAGAGACAGCATTGGTTGATCATTGAAGATCAAGACATCTGAAAGAAATGTCAAGTACGTCAAGAAAAAATTTTAACCAAAAACATATTCTATATCAAAGATAACATAATATATCCAAGATAGCATAAAGAAAGTGCTTCTATTAGTGTAGACCCTCTCATGCGTTCTTACAAGAGTCTATCCTAAAATTGTTTGAGGTAACATTTATAAGAATCTTGAAGAAGGAAAGAGCAAAATATACGAAGTTTGGAAATAGTTACTTTTCAATTTTTCTTGGACTATTTCCCTTAAGGACTGAAAAGATTCTCTTCCCATCCATTCCCCCCAGCCCCATCAATATCTTAACCTTGAATGAAAAAAGAAGATTCAGTCCATAGGTGGGTCTTAGTGCCAGTCCCTTCAGACAATGACCTTGTCAAGACAAGAGTTAATTATATGTCTTATTACAGGATAATAATTGAGTTTGGTTAGCACTCAATCCATTTACCTGAGAAAGGTCTTAACTTTTTGTTTTACCCACTCTCCTACACTGAAAAACCTGGAAAGAGTTTTAGGATGGGGAAATATTATTTTTTGATGTTTTCCATGGAATTGAAAAAGAAATTTTAAATGTGCTCTGACATTTATTAATCAATGAAAGCAAAGAGCTAGGCAAACAATACCAGCCAGTGCCATATAAATACAAAATTGTATGGAATTATTTTAAAAATCACTACTAATCCCAGAAAACAAATAATGAAACATACTTCCCTCGTTCTGGCAGAAAGATGAGTGAGGATCTACTATGGCAGGATATTGCATATATTATCACATATGGACACCTCACTGGATGCTAGTTTTTAACTGTTTGTTTGTTTGTTTTTTACAAGAGAAAGTTCAATGCTAGAAGAGAGGGAAGGATTATATTTATAGAAATGACTAAAGTGTGTAAAAACTAAAGGCATCAATAAAATATCTTAATGATATATAGAGATTCTTTTAAAAATGCTAAACAAGCAAACCCAATCTTAATTATTTGATTTTTGTGGTCTTTGAGCTTGTTTTCTTAGAAAATAGTAAAACTGAAACCATGGTCTTGGTTGAATCTTTATGAGAATTTGTTCCAGAGCATGGCCAGAAATTGCATTCCTCAGTTAATCTGATTTGTCATAAATGTTGCCATGAGTTGGCAAGAAGGCTATGTGAAAAGTATGGATAGGTCTGTACAGGCAAAACCCACTGCTAGAAAAACAGCCCTGACACTTAAGACCTGTATGGCTTGGGCCAAATCCCTTAATGTCTCCTGGCCTCAGTTTCCTAATCTGTAAAATGAGATAATTGACGGTTCCATTTCTAGATTTATGATCTTATAATACATGAGCTCAATTATAATGCATCAAAGCTAGGTCAGAATCATCTTGTTTGTATGTCAAGAACAAGTTTCATAGGCTCTGCCTTCCTTTTGAAATGATAATGAAGACATCAAATCAAATAACAGATTCAGCTGAATCCATTCAATGAGTATTTATTGAGAACCTACTGAGGACAAAGCTAAGTACTTCAACACAGAAATTGAAAGTAATCCCTTGGAGGCAGCTGGGTGGCTCATGGATAGAGCACCAACCCTGGCTTCAGGAGGACCTACCAGTTATCAAGTCATTAATCCCAATTGTCTCCAAAAGAAAAAAATAGAAAGTGGTCCCTGGCCACAGGAAACTTAAATTTAAATTCTACTGGGAAATACTACAGGTGAACGCAACAAAAAAACGAGATCTTTGGAGAAAGTGCAATCGACTGGAGGGACCAGAAAGGACTTTATGGAGGAGGTAGCATCTGTTGAGCCTTGAAGGAAGATGAAGATTCAGATAAGTTGAGGGAACACTGCAGATGGAAGGAGGCAGCCACTAACAGAACGATGGGAGATAGCTTTCTAATTTAATTCAAAGGATATTGATTAAGTAGCTATTGTATAAGGTCCTGGGCCAGCAACTGTGGAGGTGGAAGAAAAACGACTACAATTTGACTGAAAATGAAAGTGCAGGAAGGGAAGTTATTTAGAAATAAGTGTGTTGAAGTAGGCTGGAGCCAGATTGTGGAGGGCTTCAAATGATAGAGTGAAGGATTTGAATTTTACGAGACAGAGGAGAAGGAACCATTGTAGTTTACTAGCAACAAAAAGAAATGTAGAGATGTAAAACATTTGAGTGTTCTTAGGACACTAGAAATCTCTCAGTAAGTATCCTATACAAGTTTATTGCTTTTGATTTATAAGCTGCCACTAATAACTACATAATAGGGGAAAATAAAAATCGCATCCAATACTGATTTTAAAAATTAATAATAGCAGCCATTTGCACAATAGTTTACCTGTTGTTTTCCTCACAGCACTCTTGTAGCTATTTATTTGGTTCAAACTTTAAAATACAGAGTTCCAGGAAGAAAAAAGTCTATCTACCAATCAGAATCGGGAGTTTAGGATTTTTGGAAGTAGCCTGAAGAAGCCATAATTAAAGGACTCAAAGCAGAATCTCCTGATCCATTGAAGTCAATGGGAGAATTTAAAGCCCAATCCTCTTAGCACCTGGCCCTTTCCTTTAGCTACTAAGTCCTTCACTGATTCATTAGATTGTCATTCTACAGATGAAGAAAGGAGCCTCTTAGAGCTGAGACTAAGGACAAGCAGCTGTGATGAAAATGAAAGACCTTCTCATAAAAGAGGGAAAAGGACTCACATGGGCAAAAACGTTTGTGGCAGCCCTTTGTGTAGTGGCAAGGAACTGGAAACTGAATGGATGCCCATCAATTGGAGAGTGGCTGAATAAATTATGGCATATGAGTGTTATGGAATATTATTGTTCTGTAAGAAATGGATCAGAGAGGGCTGGAGAGACTTACATGAACTGATGCTGAGTGAAGTGAGTAGAACCAAGAGAACATTGTTCATAACAACAAGATTATGTGACGATCAATTTTGATGAACGCGGCTCTTTTCAACAGGTGATTCGAGGCAATTCCATCAATTGTGATGGAGACAGCCATCTACATCTAGAACTACGGAGATTGAATGTGGGTGAAAGAGTAGTATTTTTACCTTTTTCCTGTTGTTTATTTTTTTCCCTTTTTCTTTTTTTTCATTTTTCATTTTTATGTTTTTTGTTTTGTTTTGTTTTTGTTTTTGCACAGATGACAAATAGGGAAATATGTTTCAAGGAATAGAATGTTTAACCTGTATAGATTGTTTGCTATCTTGGAAAGCGGGGAAAAGGGAGGAGAAAAAATTTGCAAAGCTGAATATATTTGGGGGAAAATACTGTTAAAAATAAAAAAGAAAACGAACTACCCTCTTTCAAAATAGTGGGAATAGCTGATACCTAGATGCTAAAAAGATACTGGGACTGAACCTCTGGCTTTTAGGTAGCAACGAGATGGGAACCTAGGATGTCCTTGGGCAAGAACAAACCCTCCAGAGAGCGGAGCCCTCAAAGAAAGTCTCGCTCTTCAGCATATTTTTAAGTCATTTCAACATTCAAAGACCTCTGACTAGGGATGTTGATTCTCTGGCTCAGGGTCTACCTATTAGGTATTCTAAGAATTAAAGGGCCTCTTATCTATAGCCTCTTAAATGATTTAAATGTTGCTTTCAGGAGTATTTTTTCTTTTCGACTCAAGCTGCAGTGAAAAAAATAATCTTTTTTATCACAGAACTGACTTAAATTCTCAAATGCTAAATTTGCTGAGCTTTTCCCTTTCTCCAAAGCTTTCCACATGTGACAGAGATGCAAGGTGATTTCAGGGAAAATCAGACCAAGATCTCCTCGTGCCCTGGCAATTTGGGAGATGTTGGGCATTTTGAATGTTATCCAGTAGATATCTGTTATTTTAGGTAGAGGGCTTCAACATCATCTGTTCCCCCCCCCCCAATCGAAATTAAATTTCTGAAAGCCCTGGGAAGGGGGGAAATTGGGGAGGAAAGGGCAGCTAAGATAGACCTGGTGAAACAGAAGTGACCCCAGCACAAGCTTCCTTTGAAAATGAGCATTAGAATGCTGACTCGGGTACTCTGTCAGAAGCATGCAGGCACACAATGGCCTGCCTCTGCATTAACTAGGTCACAGACTGTAATTCTAGTGGGGACTAACATTTGCAACTGATTTTTTTTTCCCCTACTGGGTACAAAGAGCTGTGTTTCCATCCAACCTGATCATGTTATGGGCTTGTGAAATTCTCCAGGACATAATTGTAGTTTTAGGTCCAAAACGATGCTATACCATTTGGGTTCCTTGGAAGTGCCCTTCAAGGGCATAGCCTGTCCAAATTAGAAGAGCAAAGGAGAATTGCATTCTGGATCTACGGATGCAGAAGTCCATGGCCCAACCAGAGATGGAGAGGAAAACAGAAGCTAAAATCAACAATTTTGATGACGTACACTTTTAAAAGTTTTTGCACCAAGAAGTTCCATACAGATTTCTGTATGAATAAATCCAAATGCCTATGAAATGGTTCTTTAACTTGCAAAGTAGAGTCTTGGAGTTCAAAGTCAGTATAAAGACTATAATGCCATACTTGGTGAAAATTTAAAATAACCAGAAGTATAAATAGAATTTGATACTTGCATATAAATCAAGTGTGATATAAGTAAAGGGCATTTCAGTGTTGAAGGACCATAGAAAGGTAGAATTACATAAGAAAATTCACTCAGCTGTTGCTCTTTGGCTGGTTATACTGTTAATGGGCCTGATGGGGAAAATCCCAAGGAAGTCAAAGAAAGAATAATTTGGAAGAAGCAAAATATTCACATAGCGGCTCTTTATGTAGTAGCAAAGGAAATAGAATAAAATTGGATACACATCAACTAGGGAATGACTGAATAGACTGGCATATGAATGTAAGAGAAATTATTGGGACACAAAAAACAAGGACTTAGGAGGATTCAGGTAAACATCAGGAAACTCATATGAGCTGATGTGGAGAGAAGAAAGGAGATCAGTATTCAATCAACTTGTGAATATTTATTAAGCAACTTACATGTTCCAGGCACTGTGCCAAGTGCAGGTATTATTCTCCCACCACCAAAAAAAAAAAAAAAAATTAGCCTCCCTCCTTTAAAGGAGAGCATATTCTAATGGCAAAAACAATATGGGTGTATATGTATGTATATATACATATATGTATATGTGTATGAAAGGAATAGATACTAGCTGTGTGACCCTGGGCAAGTCACAACCCCAATAGCAAAAAAAAAAAAAAAAAAAAAAAAGGAATAGATATACACACACATTGTTATTTTGTGGTTATTTATCTTTTGTTCTCAAAGAGGACCCGGATATCTAGGAGGATGACATGCAAGTGAATTGGATTTAAATGCGGGAAGGCTGGTCAAGGTCACCTGCCTCACTTTCTCCTTCTGAACCTTCAGGGCCAGATAGAGATCAGGAAGACTGGAGATGGCCACAGATGCAATGGGAGACCTTGACCTTTTTAAGCTTTAATAGGTCTCAGTCTGAGGGAACACCCATTAAATGATCATGGTTAGGCAATAACTGAGGTAGAAAATGGGCTTTTTTAATCTAATCAATCAATCAATAAAAGGGGATAAATCTGGGAAAGGAAACCCCTCAGGGTTTCTGGCCATAAAAACAACTGCTATTTGCAGCCAAAACAAAGACAAATAAGTTAGACTTAAGGTGCGGTCCTTAAGAAAGAAATTAGCCTAAAAAGGACCGAGGGAGGAAGGAGGGAAGGGATGAGGGAGGAAGGAGGGAAGGAAGGAGGAAGTGAAGGAAGCTAGGGAAGTGAAGGGAAAGGATGGAAAAGGAAGGGAAAGGAAGGAAGCTGCATTACACAGAGTAAATAAAGATAATTTAAAAGGGGAAAAGCATTAGTAGCTTCAGGGTGTGAGGGAAATTGGGAAAGGCTTCCTGCAGGGTGAAATATAAGCTGCCTCACTACATACAAATTTTCCTGTGTTTGCCTCATAGTCATCTCCCAAATCTGTGCCTTTATATTTATTCCTATGCCTGAAATGCTCTGCCCCTCCTCTGCCTCTTAGTTTTCCTGGTTTCTTTAAAAATTGTTAAGCACTATATGAAATTAAGCTATTAGTATTATTTCAGAACAGCTAGGTATAGTTCATAGAGTGCCAAGCCTAGAATAAGATCTAAGTTCAAATATGGCCTCAGATACTGGCAAGTAACTTAGTAGTAGTATCACTAAGTCAAAAACTTAACACGATTTAATAACTTCTGGGCCATAGTTTCAAGTTGCTTTCCAGAATGATTGAACTGATTCATAGTTCCACCATTTGCCATTTTCCCTCAGTTCCAGTATTTGCCATTTTACTCTTTGGGTCACCTTTGTCAGTCGGATGGTTATGAAGTGGAACTTCAGTTTCAATTTTTCTGATTATTAGTGAATCGGAACATTAACAAAATTAAATAAAGTATTGACAAAATGGCATGGAGGTGACTGGTTTAATAAAGAATGTGCTAAGTGAAAATGCTGGTGGGTTTTGCTAATCTGGAAAGACTTCAAGAATGACCTCCATGACACAGTAAGACATCAGAGCATAACTTTCAGTGAAGGCATTTGTCAATCCTTTATTTAATTTTGTTCTGATGATCTATCATCTGTGTAGTGAAAGTCTAGGGATACAACATGGTCCATAGCACAGTGGGAATGTCTTCGGGATTTGAGTCCCATGGGTTTGTTACCTTATAGGATGGAAACATCTGTGATGGTACCAGAAGCAAGACCAGTGTGGAGACTAGGTTAGTATAATTGCTAATAAAAAGTCAGTAGGACTCAAAGGAACAAGCAGAATTGAGGGTCTCAAGTGAAAGTGAAGGACAGAAAACTGGATTCCATAAAGATCAAAGGGACAGAACTCAGTTTGAGTGACAAATTTATACTAAGTAACTTGCTTAATGACATGATTGCACCTGGGAAATTTAAAAACTAGGGTGTGTAAAACTAATCCCTTCCCTTTTTTACCTTCCTGACTTTGTTCTACCAGATGAGCTGCAGCTGTGGACAGCTCCTGCACACTATTACTATCTCATGAATAAGTGGCAGTTATATCAGAGTGGTAGTGGACTTCAAAAAATTGTAAAATCTTCAAAGATAATGACCATACCGATGATTTCCATATGCCTAGTGCAATCTTCATCAATTCTGATGGACGTGGCTCTTTTCAGCAATGAGATGATTGAAGCCATCTTGTGATGGAGAGAGCCATCTACATCCAGAGAGAAAACTATGGGGACTGAGGGTGGATCACAACAAAGGATTTTCACTCTTTTTGTTGTTGTCTGCTTGCATTTTGTTTTCTTTTTCATCCCCCCCCCTTTTTTATCTTTTTTAAAAATTTTATTTTATTTGCAAAACATATGTATGGGTAATTCTTCAACATTAACCCTTACAAAGCTTTCTGTTACAAATTTTCCCCCCCTACTCCCCACCCCTCCCCTAGATGGCAGGATATCCACTACATGTTAATTATGTTAAAATACTTGACAAATCGAATATATGTATACACATTTCCACACTTATCATTGTTGTGCAAGAAAAATCGTATCTACATGAAAGACATATCAGATAAAGGAAACACAATGTAAGCAAACCATTTTCCCCCTTTTTGATCTAATTTTTCTTGCACAGCATAATATTTGTGGAAATATGTATAGAAGAATTAGACATGTTTAACATATCACTTGCCATCTAGGGGAGGGGATGGGGAAAAGAGAGGGAAAAAATTAGAACTCAAGGTTTTGTAAGGGTGAATGTTGAAAATTATCCATGTATATATTTTGAAAATAAAAAGCTTTAATTAAAAAAAATAGCACTTCCTTATTGTATGAATAAATGAATTGAAGGTAACTATAGGTGCATTTATAATGGTAGCTTATGTTTGTATGGTCTGGTACATAGTGGTCACATACTGAATTTGTCTTGATTATAGTATTTAATTTTTTGAAGCAATTTCATATCAATTATCTAATTTTCTCTTCATGGTAACCTTATGAGGTAGACAGAGGCTTTACAATGAGGAAATTGAGATCTAGATTAAATGGCTTGTGTAAAATCACCAAATTAGCATCTGCAGGACAAATTCATTGCAGTGAACAACAGGAAAATGCTTTGGGGCTCTTAGAAACAAGTCCTTGGCAGGAGGTTAACTGAGAGGCAGGCTCAGGCAATTGAGCTACCCATTATCCTGCAGAACCAACACAGATCATACAGTCAGATAGCAAGGGAAAAGTAGCCATGAAATTGGCACAATTTCTCATTAGTGGCTGCCCCTTTGGAGGTGGGTAGTGTGAGCTTATATTTACCAGCATTAAGGATCCCTCTAATGCTGGTGGTCTCATCAGCCACCTTTCCAGACTTACTGAGAAGAGCTATTACTGATAATGATTCTATGCCACAGATGCCCATACAAGTCTATGCCCATATACTCTGGTGTCTTCCTTTCCTACTGAATTCAAGACTTTTCTCAAAAGACCTTTTATGGAAGTTTAATACTATACCACTTAATACTAAAACAAGAAAGACATATCCTATCCATACAAGACATAAGAAATTTCCTTTGTGGAAATTTCTGGGAAGAGGTACAATGAGTCTGATTTTGTTCCTGGGTATAGTAAGGACGATGGGTTACCAAAGACTAGGAGGTAGAAGTGAGGCCAGATGTGAAATGTTCCCTAGACTACTCTTAGGAGCAATTGAGGGGAATAGAAAATAATGGTATTACACTTAAGGAATAGATGGTTTAATTTTGATATGCTACAACCTGTCAAGTATTTCAACATTATTAACATGTAATGGACTTCCTGCCATCTAGGGGAGGGGTGGGGATTGGGGGTAAAATTTGTAATGGAAAGCTTTGTAAAGCTCAACGCTGGGGAACTACCCATACATATGTTATACAAATAAAAAGCTTTAATTAAAAAAAATAAAATTTTGATATGCTAGTATCACACTTACAGAATGGATATTGGCATAATAGTATTGTACAATACAATATTTACCATAATCAATGATAAACATTAAGAACGCAAAAATATGGAAAGACTTCTACAAAGATGTGAAAAAAGAATCAGAATAACATCTTAAATAATTGATTATGGTTATGTATAAAAATAACAAAGTTGAAAAATATATAGAAGAAAAAGTGAATGCAGAAGTAAATCATGTGCTGTTATTATTATTTTGTGAAAGTACGTGTTTACATATATACATACATATACCATATCTCTGTGTGTGTGTGTGTGTATAAAAACATATGATTGGAAATTTCCAGTTTTTGGAGAAAAGAGGAATACTGAAATGAGGTCTCCCATGTGTCTGTCTGACCATGTGCCTTTTATCTCACACTACATTTGTCTCCAGCCCAATCACTAACCTCCTTTAGGAATGGTGAACATTCTCAGACTTGGTTATACCCTACACAATATTTCTGATATTTCAGAACCCCTACAGATCATCATCCAAATCCCATTCTCCCTATTTCACCAACCAATTTTTTATTCTCATCCCCCTCAAATCTCCTCCTACAAAGTTCTAACCAAACACTCTTTATCCCCTTTCTCCTTGCCCCTTGGAATGCCTGCTCCATCAGCACAAACTTTCCTTAAATTTTTTCCTTTCCATTCTATCTATTTAGCTACTACTTAAAACTGTTTCCCTCCATGACACAACTTCTCTGGGAACTCTTCCCAACACTGGCTGCAAATTCCTTCCTTCCTTTCAGCTTACTGGGTGAAGTGGGGGAATTGTAAACTCCTGCTCCCCATTCCAAGTCCTTTCCCTACTTCCATCACTCGGTAATCTCTCCATGTTTGAGATTCACACAATCCATATCTTTTTCCCCATAAAAATCTTGACAGGGGTTGTCTATATACCTCCGGGTCATTTCTATTTTTTTCTTCAATGAGTTCAGAATATAGTTCTCTCTGTCAAGTGCTCTCTGTCAAGCCTGTCTTGGATCACACACACTATATGAAACCTTCACTCCTAAACTCATGCTGCCTAATGAAATTGGAGAAAATCATGCAATTGTTTTCACTAGATCCATACATCCTCAAATGGGCCCTTACTACTGCTAGGCAATCCTTCTACATGTACCCTATCGACTAACTATTCCACTCTCCACAGGTCTTCCAAACCTTTTCACTTCTCTTTAAAGATTTCATAGATTTCCCTATCTTTCTCCTCTTTTTCAGATGATAACCTTGCTTCATATTTTATTTTTTTCAAGGTTTTAAAAATAATTTTATTTAAAATTTTTTAATTTAATGTATTAAATGATTTTTAAATAATAATAGTTTTTTATTTTTCAAAATACATGCAAAGATAGTTGTCAACGTTCACCCTTGCAAAACCTTGTGTTCCAGGTTTTTTTCCCTTCCTTCCCACCACCTCCCTCCCCTAGATAGCAAGTAATCCAATACAGATTAAACATGTCTTGCCTCATTTTTTTTTTTTTTTTTTTTTGCTGAGGCAATTGGGGTTAAGTGACTTGCCCAGGGTCACACAGCTAGGAAGTGTCTGAAACCAGATTTGAACTCAGGTCCTCCTGACTTCAGGGCTGGTGCTCTAACCACTTCGCCACCTAGCTGCCCCTTGCCTCATATTTTAAAGAAAAAAATCAAGCCCCTTCACCATGAACTCCTTTTCCCATCTTCCTTATCTCAAATCACCAAAATGTCTTCTGCCACTATCTCCTCTTTCATCTTTGTCTCACATGAAAAAGTATTATTACTCCTGTTTATTGACTGACTACAAATGATCTCAGAGTAATATGATTTAGATAGATATCAAGCCATTTTCTTTACAGGCCTCTTTCTTTCTTTCTTTCTTTCTTTCTTTCTTTCTTTCTTTCTTTCT
>JAJPUD010001838.1:280092-334241 GCA_023553655.1 Myrmecobius fasciatus | reverse complement strand
TCTTTCTTTCTTTCTTTCTTTCTTTCTTTCTTTCTTTCTTTCTTTCTTTCTTTCTTTCTTTCTTTCTTTTCTTTCTTTCTTTCTTTCTTTTCTTTCTTTCTCTGAGGCAATTGGGGTTAAGTGACTTGCCCAGGGTCACACAACTAGGGATGTTAAGTGTCTGAGACCAGACTTGTACTCAGGTCTTCCTGACTTCAGGGCTGGTGCTCTATCCACTTTGCCACCTACCTGCTCTCCAGGCCTATTTCTTATTGACTATTTTTACAGGTTCTGTGGGACAATTCTCTTCTTGATTTTCTATGGATATATGGTCACGACTCTTCTGGTAACTCCTTAGTATTTTATAAGTAAGCTTGTGTCCTGAATGAAATTACCCAAAGCTTTTACAGTTTGTGTTGGCCAAAGTACTGAAGAAAGGACTGAAACAGGCAGAACAATAATGGCCAGGTGGACACTGCCACTCTGGAGATACTTAATAAATATTTCTTGAGTTGAGGCCTATTCCATATGCTCTTTATTATTCTTATTTCCTTCAAAGAAGGAAAATGAACTTAATTTTCTTAAAATATTTATAATAGTTTATGCAGGTCAGATTTCAAAAAAAAAATGCTTATTTTTGTACTCTTCCTGTTTATGTTTCACATCAACAGCAGAGATTAAGAAAGAAGCTGACCTAAACTTATATTAAGTTAACTTGTGACAACTGCAGACTGATGAGGATATATTAGATAGACTGTAAGCTGCTTGAGGGCAGGACCCATTAAATTTTTGAGTAGCACAATGCCTGTCATATAGTAGGAGCTTACTTAATAAATGTTTGATGATTGATTGATGAAAATCTGAGGAAAGTAGCTTATATGAAAGAAATTTCAATTCTTTAAAGACAATCCATCATTCCTCAGTTTCCATAGTTTGTCATATTATTCTATTCATAGTTCCTATGAATAAGGTATATTATATATGACTATAAAACATTTAGATTGATTTATAACCTTGGGTTGTAGAAACCAGTTTCAGTGCTATGTAACCAAAGCATGGAACTTGAAAGGGACCAGAAAAACCAATAGAAATAAAAAGAAGGCACTGGTTAAAATCTAACCTCAGAGGATTGACACACAAACTACCATTATCACTTTAGTATTATGGACACCTAGAGTGCCAGGTCTGAAGTCAGGAAGGCTCTTCAAATATGCCCTCAGATACTTACTAATTGTATAATCCTGGGCAAGTCACTTAAATCTGCTTGCCTCAGTTTCCTCAACTGTCAAATGAACCAGAGAAGGAAATGTCTTTGCCATTCCTGTCTTTGCCAAGAAAATCCCAAACAGGATCACAAAGAATCAACACAACTGAAAAAGGGCCAAGCAACAATCATTAGTTTATCAGTTTTATAATAGAAAATGGAGCGCTGAGGGAATGGGACCCAGAAAAAGGCATATTTTTGTGAGGGGAACATGGGATCAGAATTAGTCAGAGAATGGAGCATGGTTCAGATAGATTCCCTAATGGATGGGGTTCTAAAGAGCCAAGGAAAAGCAGGAGAACAAGGGACACCTTTCTGAGGAGGGGAACACACTCAATTAGGAAACGATTTTAAAGGGCCATTTCTCCTCATTCATACTAGCAAGACAGCTTATTCTTATTACATTATAATGGGAATTGGGCACATTTCCCAAATTCTCTAAGAAGTGGGATTTATACCATTTATACCAGGACTGATTCAATATCAGGAAAACTATCAGCATAATTGGCTATGTCAATAACAAATTATCTAAGAAGGAGTCATCCCCGCGGGATATACTGGGGATGTTTCTGGGAAACACAACTGGCACATTCATGGACACTGGCCCATCATATGCTAAGGAGTGTTTTTCCATTGACCCAGTAAGCCAAAATTGTCTTTTAATTTGCCTGATTGAGCACAGTGCCTCAGTTTCTGGCATTCATATCTAAGGATGAAAAGCTCATCCACTCATAGCAAGTTATACCATGTACTAAGAGTGGAGGACCTAAAAGTTTCCTCCTCCTGGACCCCCTTATTTAGGTCATGTGGGACCAAGAAACAGGCTTGGGGTTTTTCAGTTGCCCTTTTTCAGCTAGAGATACAATGAAGGGAAATTTTGAGCCAGGAGCCTGAGCTTTGGAGATCCCAGAATCTGAGAGTCCAGGTCTGATGTTATAGCCAGACTGGCAGGGAATCCTTAAGAAGCAAGATACAAAGATGCTAGCCCAGTTGGACCTTGGTGAGATGAAGGCTACTTAAGAGCTGCATTAACCTGTTAGACTTCTCCCTTCCCCAGATGGTGTTGATTTCTATGTTTGTCCTAGCAATATTTTTTGGAATAAATATTACTTTGTAAAATCTCATCTGATATCAAGTTGTTAAATGGAAATGCTGTCAGTCACTGACCCTTAAAAAAGGGAGGAATACAAGCAAGGGATGTTTAAGCCAAGAACAAGAGAAGAGAGACAAGGAAAGGCTGAAGAAAAGTGATGGAATGAGGGGTAACAGAGAGGACAAGCTTTGGGAGGAATCAGGATGAAATAAGATCACTTGTGCAGATAGAAGGGCTAGCCTAGGAATGAGTAACATCATCTCTTCATGTGAGGAGACAGTGATAAAAGCCATTGGGGTGAGATGAGATGAAATCAGGAAATATTGAAAGACCTTGATTTTTTTCTGTAAAATATAAAATAAAGTTCTCAGCCAGAGAGTGGAGGAGGGAGAACTATGGGAGATTGGAAGAGTACAAATTCTTCTTCTGTTTCTACCCACTTCACTTAGCATCTGTTCGTACGAGTTTTTGAGATTTCTTTGAAATCATCCCTTTCTTCATTTTTTACAACAAAATAATATATTACATTCATATATTATAATTTGTTCTCCAATTGTCCTTTAGTTTCTAGTTCTTTGCCATCACAAAAAGAAGGGCTAGCTCTTGTGATAGCAAAGACCTGGAAACTGAGGGGATGCTCTTCAGCTGAACAATGATTGAATAAATTGTGGTGTATGATTGTGGTGGAATACTATTGTGCTATGAGATATGATGAACAAAATAATTTCAAAAAAACCTGGAAAGATTTATGAATGAAGTGAACAGAAACAGGAGAATGTTGCATATTATATCAGTGATGATGATCAACTATGATTGACTTAGCTATTCTCAGCAATACAATGATTCAAGATAATTCCAAAAGACTCATGATAAAAAATTCTATCTATGTTTAAGAGAAAGAACTGATAAGAGTCTGGATATAGATCAAAGCATACTGTTTTCACTTTTTATGTTTTTTCATGTTTTTTTTTTCTTTTTTGTTCTGTTTCTTCTTTCACAACATGACTACTGTGAAAATAAGTTTTGCATGATTATATAGGTATAACTTACATCATATTGCTTGCATCTTGTGAGGGGGAAGGGAATGAAGGAAGGGAGAACTATTTGGAGCTCAAAATCTTTCACAAATGAATGTTGAAAATTGTATTTATATGTAATTGAAAAAAATACTATTAAATAAAGATCAAAAAACTACTATAAAATAAGGGAATCAGTACATAAATTTACTTTCAAGTCACTATTTCTTTTGGACAATTCTCTTACTCTTTCTGGATTTTAGTATTTTCACAAAAAAAATTTAAGATTCACAGGATCCCCAAGGCCCATCTTCACTTTAATAACCCAGGTTTCAATGATTTCTTTCAACTCACTGTTTCCTTTTTGAATGAACTGATACATATTCTCTCAAATGAATGCATGGGTCTTTTAACAATGGAATCAGAACTAACAGTTTTAAGAACTATTACTAATATGAAACTATTTTTAATTTTTATAATATCAATTTTATGATGAACAGGAATATTGTGTTTTCTGATGAAGAATCTCAGAGTTTGGTACTCCCTCTACTGGTGGAAAGCATAATCCATGCTTTCCCACTCAGGACTCAAATAATAGTTCTTCATTGGGTTTATTTTTTTTTTAAATATTTTTATCTTTTTTACCAGTACAAATATTGTACCAGTACAAAATTGTACACTAATGTTAATGAAACATTTTTCTGGTGTAACTCTAGCAATTTAACTCAAATCTGATCATTTCTATTTTGTGTCAACAAGAACTTGAAAGGAAAATTTGCCTGAACACTATTTGGATATTTTAATTCCTTTATCTCTCTTGGCACTATATATATAATTGCATATCAGCAGCAGGTACATGTGTTTGCATTTGTTCTACATGTGATTTGTATTCATTGCTATTGATTCCCATCCACCCCCCATTTCAGACAGGTACAAATCAATCATTTTTAATTCTGGTGCCTAAAATTAACTATAAAAAGGAGGTGACTTCACAAACTAGGTAAAACTAATTAGATCTCTGAATAACCTAGGACTAGGATAAAATCAATGTGTAGTTAAGGGTTATGGCTTTTTGTACTTAATAGCTGTTACCAAAAGTTTTCCAATGCTGCCACCTGCAGAGTATCATTGGTATAGATTTTAAGTAAATGAATTATAAAGTGTAAAGTAAATTGTTAACAATAACATTACTACACTTATCCTGCTGTAGGGAACAATTCAGTGGACAATCCACTTACTTGAATATCAAAATATCCAAAAAACTGTGAGACTTGTCATCTAGATATAGGGTCATTGTACATCTCTGAGTCCCATGGCCTAAAATTCTAGATTTGAAATAGGTCAGAAATGGATGGGATACTCTGAAGATAAAATACGAAGACACAAACAAGTAACATAGATACTATTGAAAACTTTTGTAAGCTATAAATCATATCAATATCAATTTTTGTTTTTTCTATTTATTTTCTTATTTAATATTTTATTTTCCCCAATTACAATAAAAACAATTTTTCACTTGAGTATACATATTTATTCAGTTGTATTTATAACTATATACATAGTTATTCAACTATATTAAAGGCAGTAGCTCGTATTTATAGGTTTAACAGTTTACAAAGTGTTTTCCTAGCAACTCAGAAAGGTAGACAATGCAAACATCATTATCCCCATTTTACAAGTGAAGAAACTGAAACTGTGACAGTGACTTGTCCATGGTCACATTGCTAATAAGTGACAAAACTAGAAACAGGTTTCCTGGTTTAACATCCTGCGTCTTTCAGCACATTACAATGGAAAGTAGAATAAAGTTAAAATTATTCTACTGATTCAAAACCCAGTTCTGCCCTTCAGAGCCAGGTGGAACAGAGATAAAATTCTAGGCCTGTGGCAAAAAAAACCTGAGGTCAATTTTAGCCTCAGAAATCCACTGTCTGTGTGAGCCTCTACTTTGCCTCCATTTGCTGCAGTCTCCCCATCCACAAATGGGAATAATGACAATAATACATACCTTCCAGGATTGTTGTGAGGATCAAATGAGATAACATTTGTAAAGCACTTAGCACATAGTACATGGAAGGTGCTATATAAATGTTACTAGTACTATTACTATTGCTGTGCTGCTACTACTACTACTACTAGTACTAGTATTACCACTACTAGTACTAGTACTACTACTGTAGACTTTTCCTCCTCCTCCTCCTGCTCTTCCTCCTCCCCTTCCTCCTTCTCTTTCTTTTCCTTCTCCTCCTCCTGCTCTTCCTCTTCTTTCTCCTGCTCTTCTTCCTCCTCCTCCTTCTTCTTTCTTTCTTCTTCTCTTTCTTCCTCCTCCTCTTTCTTTCTTCTCCTTCTCTTTCTTCCTTTTCCTCCTCCTCTTTGTCTTCCTCCTCCTCCTTATTCTCTTTCTTCTTCTCCTCTTTCTTCCTTTTCCTCCTCCTTCTTTCTTTCTTCTCTTCCTCCTCCTCTTCCTCCTCTTCCTCTTTCTCCTCCTCCTCTCTTCTCTTTCTTTCTCCTCTTCCTCCTCCTTTTCCTTCTCCTCCTCCTGTTCTTCCTCTTCCTCCTTTTTCTCCTCCTCTTTCCTCTTTTTCTCCTCTTCCTCCTCCTCCTCCTTCTTCTCCTTCCTCCGACCACTACCATTACTACGACCACTACTGCTATGAGACAATTTACGTGCACATTGAAGACATCTTTGCTGAAAATATATGACAAGGGAACAGGCAACCTTTCTTTTTTTCTCTAGGGGTGAGGAAGAGTGGTTCCCAAGATCACTAGGGAGAAAGCAATGACATATATATCTCTTTTTTCCTTTTTTTTCTGAAATCTGATGGCTATAATTCTCTGTTCAGATGAGTAACATCTCCGTCTTGTTGAAGAGCTTCTTGCTGATTATGATAGCCAACAAAACACTCAAGGGTTTGTTTATGTGGAAATCATCTTCATGAAAGTGTAGTGCTTTTTGTTAATAATCTTAATCTTATTCTAGGCCTGGATGGGATTCATGTTGACTTCAGGGACAGAAAATCAGGAAACCTTTCACAAATGATATTCTAAAGCTAAATATGTCTTTGTAGTCACACAATAGATAGGAAGGTACCAAGAATACGAACCCACTCTTTTATTATTGACAATGACAGAAGACTTAAAATGTGATTCCATAAAATAATTATTTTTATACTCTCCTGGGAGATTGAGAATTAATATAAAAAATACAAACTCAATCAACAAGTATTTATTGTGTTCACTATGTGTTAGACACTGGGGGTACCAAAAAAGACAAAAAATATGGTTTCTGCTCTTAAGACATTCACATTCTAATGGTGGAGAAAGTATGAAAAAAAAAACATACAAGATAGATACAGAAGAAATGGAACTTAACCTCAGTGGGAAGGCAATAGTGTAAAGCACTTGAGGGATTGGAAAATCAGCATTTCCTATTTCATCTTGGCTCTGCATTGTCCAGAGTATTTCCTCCAGATGCTTATCTTGTGGCAAGCCAAACTAGGACTGAGCTCCTCTAGCTACCAGTGAAGGAACGAAGAAATCAGCTCCAAACAAGGGACCCAGCCAGCCTCTCCATCCACCAGGAGGCCTTCAGGGCTGGGAACATCCATCTCAGGATCGCTGTTCTCTCATTTATGGCAGCCAGCTAAGATTCTGAAATGCCATCACAGGTTCGTGCAAGCAGAATGTGTGCTTTGCCTACTCTCTGCTCATAGCTGCTGGGGAACCAGGGTCAGAAAAAGGGTGGAGTTTGCTCACCCCTTATGGAAGAAGAGGTTCAAATAGTTACTTTTTATTATTTTATTTTTTATAAAATAATTATAAAATAAAAAAATAGTATTTAATTATTATTATTTTATTAAGCTCCTACTATGTGCCAAGCACTGTACTAAGTATTGGGGATACAAAGAATTGGAAAAGAAGTCACAGTCCAATGGGGAGACAACCTACAAACAATCATATATAGACAAGATACGTACAGGATAAAATGGGAATAATCAATAGTTAAGACCGTTATTATTAAGAAAAGTTAGGAAAAGGCTTCCTGTAAGGAGTAGGATTTTAATTCATGATGGAAAATGCTCTCCACATCCAGAGGAAGAACTGATGGGGTCTCAATGCACATCAAAGCATGCTATTTTCAGTTTTTGTGTGTGTTTTCTTTTGTCCATTTCTTCTTTCATATGACTAATGTGCAATATGTTTTACATGATGGTGCATGTATGACCTATATCTGATTGCTTGCTGTCTTGGGGGGAGAGAAAAATTCGAAACAAAATCCTATAAAAATTAATGTTGAAAATTGTCCTTACATGTAATTGGGAAAAGTAAAATACTATTTGCATTTTTAAAATACTTTTTTTTTTTTTTTTGCTGATGCAATTAGGGTTAAGTGACTTGCCCAGAGTCATACAGCTAGGGAATGCTAAGTATCTGAGGCCAGATTTGAACGCAGGTCCTCCTGACTTCAGGGCTGGTGCACTAACCACTATACCATCTAGCTGCCCCCTTTCAAAAGACTTTTAACTGAAATTTGAAGGAAGGCAGGAAAACCAGGAGGTAGCAATGAAGAGGGAGAGAATTTCCAAGTGCAAAACACTGCCAGAGAAAATCCCTGCAGTGGGAGACGGAGCATCTTGTTTGAAAAGCACATAAGCCAGCTTTCATGAACTGATGCTGAGTGAAATGAGCAGAACTAGATCATTATACAAGGCAACAACAAGACTATAGGATGATCAATTCTGATGGATGGCTCTCTTCAACAATGAGGTGATTCAAATCAGTTCCAATGGTCTTGCAATGAAGAGAATCATTTGCACCCAGAGAGAGGGCTGTGGGAACTGAATGTGGACCACAACACAGTATTTTCACTATTTGTTTTGTTTGCTTGTATTTTGGGTTTTTTTCCTCATTTTTTCCCCTTTTTGATCTGATTTTTCTTGTGCAACAGGACAATATGTATAGAAGAATTGCACATGTCTAACATATATTGGATCACTTGCCAGCTGTGGGGGAGGGGGGCAAAAATTCACAGCAGGAGTGAATGTCAAAAATTACCCATGTATATATTTTGGGGAAAAAGGCTATAATTAAAAAAAGAATGAAGAAAATCTAAGTTTGAACCCTGCCAAGGAAAAAAAAAAAGAAAAGAAAAGAAAAGCACATAAGTCAGTCAGTGGATTGCAGAGTACTTGATGGAGAAGGTAGGGAACGACAGGGAGGAAGCCTGAAGCTGGCACTGGGAAGGAGGCAGGTTATGAAGGGCTTTGAATTCCAAAGAGAGGGTTTTTTGTTTGATCCTGAGGTTTATCAGCAGTGGAGTTTATTGAATAGGAGAGTGATATGATCAACTCTGCACTTTAGGAAAAGAACTTTGACAGCTGAGCGGAGATGGATCGAAGTGGAGAGAGATTTGTGTCAGGCAGACCCATCAGCAGATTGTTACCAAGGATAGGGCCTAAAGGGACCCAGAAGGATGGCAGTCTCAAAGGAGAGAAGGGAGCAGCATCTGTGGGAGATGCTGCAAGGGTAAATGGTAAAGACCTTGGAAAGAGGGGGTGGGAGTCAGGAATCAAGGATGGCATCTGCTTCTGAGCTTGAGTGACTGGGCAGATAATGGCAGGAGAGTTGTGCAAAATCACCAGGCTCCCTTTCTCCTCCAGAGTCATCCGGGTCCAGGGGCAAGATATAGATCAAGATGAAAGGAGATGGCCCTGAATGCAGTGGGAGAACTTTTGTCTTAAGCTAAGGTCTTTCACAGAATGGCTGTAGAGCTTAGGGCTAGATAAGTCATGTGAGAATCATCAGCAGAAATATGATCATGGAATCCATGAGAGATCCATGAGATCTGGATCCACTGAATCCATGAAATCAACAAGGGAAACAGAAGTGAGCCCAGAGGGAGCCTGAATCAGGACCCAGCAAAGGAGACTGAGAAAGAATAATCAGATAGATGGGAGAACCAGGAGAGCAGGGTCATGGAAACCTGGGGAGAAAAGAGTACCATGGAGAAAAAGGTAATTGACAGAGAAGTCAAGAAATGAGGAGGATCAAGGAAAGATTGATGGATCTGGTAATGAAGTGATCATTAGTAACTTTCATCAGATTATAGAGCAGTCAAAAAGAAAGTGAGAGTAAGGGGAGGTATTGATAGCCTGGAAGAAAACATACCGAGGGTCACCAATCCACTGAGTTAAGTTTTCTCTTCCCAATAGTCAAGAGGAGGATTGCTCAAGAATACCCAAGTTGTGCTGTGCTGATTGGAAACAGGCAATACTAATCCATATGTGCTTCATATCCTGTTATACCACCTTAAAAGTGTACCTTCAAAAAAGTCCCTTAGCTAGGCTAAAACAGAAAATTCCTTGAAGAATAACTCTTAAATGATCTTTTTATAGTTATATCAAATAAGGCAGAAATCAGGCTCGTATATGCTTCTCTAAGTTATTTGACACTGTCACTGGACTTACCCAGTTGTAGAATTCCTTATAAACTGAGGGCCCGATTCTCCACTTGGTAGATGGCATTGGAGATTGCTTATTGATCGCATTAAGCATCAGAACATAGTAGAGTCTTCTAAATGAGATCTACATTCATTTAAAGGAGATTAGCTTAATTGTCTGCAAAGAAATAAATAACCAAGTAGATGAATGTGTTTACAACTCAGACTATGAAATGTATCTGGATACACAAATCATAGAGTTGACCCATCACTATGTGTGTATGTATATATATATATATATGTACAGAAATATATACAGAAAAATAGATATAGCAAATAATATACCCACAAAAATAGATATGGTATCTGGAAAACACACTGGACCAAAATTCAATAGGAGGAAGAGTACACTAAACTTTTTGATAACTGCACCATATT
Source organism: Myrmecobius fasciatus (assembly GCA_023553655.1). Taxonomy (NCBI): domain Eukaryota; kingdom Metazoa; phylum Chordata; class Mammalia; order Dasyuromorphia; family Myrmecobiidae; genus Myrmecobius; species Myrmecobius fasciatus. The sequence goes on along the minus strand of JAJPUD010001838.1, from coordinate 324,012 downwards.
TCTGGTGATCTCAAGATTTTTAGTTATGCTACTATATAATTCATAGACTGTCGATTTCAGAAATATCAAAATTACAAGTTATTGAAAGAAAAGTACAAAGATTATGGTGGGCATAAAGAGGCTGTAGCATATTATCAATGAAAAGCTGGGCCCAAGAAGTAGCATGAAAAATCACCAGAGAGATGTAGGACTGGAAAAAGATGGCCTGATCATGTGTAGAAAGTACAGAATTGTGGATAGATTATCTATGCCCTCTATTGGTATCTACCTAGTGTCAGAAGTTAGAAAGGTCCCCAGATTGTTAAGTGGACGTTTTGTGGAGAAATCATGAGGACATGGAGTAGTGTTTCACAGCATGAATGGATTGTGATCTGCATCATTGGCCATATAATCTTAATTTATCAGACATGGAGCTGCTAAAATACCAACACATGAATTTCCAGAATTAGTTTCTCTGTTACCTGGTCTAACTATTCTTTCAGGAAATTTGAAATTATACTATTGAATCAAATGACAGATTCATACTCTTTGAGCTAGAGTTCTGTTAGATATATATCTTAAAAAGAGTAAGAACAAAATAATTAATGCAACACTTCTGTGGTAGTAAAGAATTGGTGCCCAAGGATTGGCAATGACTCAACAAATTGTGCCACATTAGTGGAAAATTACTGTGACAAAGAAACATGTGAATTCAGAGAAGCATTTAAAAACTTAAATGAAGTGATGAAGAATAACATAGAGCTATGAAAATATGACTATGTTTGTGTGTGTGTGTGTGTGTGTATATGTATGTATAAACAAAGGCATATATCATTGTAGTGATAAATATTCATTCCAGTGAAGCAACAAGGAAATAAGGAACCGAACCTCCTTCTTATCTACAAGAGGTATGAGATTTAGGCTGTAGAACATGGGATACAATGTCAGACATGCTTGCTGTATCAGTTGATTTTACGTAAATATTTTACAAGGGGAAGCCATGGGGAGAGGAGGTACAATGAAGTGAGATGACAAATCTAGAAATGTGTTTAAAAATGTAAAAATAAATCACGAACAGATGGTCTGCATTGTTTTCTTTGGGGTCTTCATCTCACAATCGGCTTTATCTTTCAGACATGCTATTCGTTAAGAATTATGACAAGAAAGTAATACCATTATGGAAGACAAACAATTTTGGATTACTTAGGTGAGTGGTCCACTTTCTTAGGAAATTGGGATTTTTCTAGTGCATATTTTGCTTATAATTATTGTAGAGAAACAGCATTGGTGAAAGTGATAGATCTAGTAATGTAGAGATTCTCTGAATTCAGTTTTTTTCTTCTTTGGTCAGGAAAAAAATCTGCTTTATTCCCCTTCTTGGGTTTTTCACACATTGTGCTCCTTGTTCAGAAACCACAATACTAGAAAACCTATCAGTGGATATACTAGATCACAGTGCAAAGTGAATCCTAAACACATCAAATAACTGAGTCTTCTTCCTAAGTTTAGAGCATGTTAACACACCTATATATATATATATAGAGAGAGAGAGAGAGAGAGAGATGATATATAGGTATCAATATTAACAAACTCATCATTCTTTCTAAACCTGTTGCTTTTCCTGATTTATTATTTTATCTTTGACACTACCACTTTATCTCCAATGAAATTGGAGATTGATTTTTTTCCCCTTCCTTCATACAATAATAACTGGCAGTAGCAGAAAAGACTTCAGATCATTTCCATGATCTCTATCGATGTTTGCTTGCATTGGGTTTCCTTTCTCAGATATTTTTTGTTCATGTAGATACGATTGTTCTTGCACAGCAAGATGAGTATGAAAATATGTATACATATATTCAACTTGTCGAGTATTTTAATATAATTAACATGTAGTGCACTTCCTGCCATCTAGGAGAGGGGAGGGGACTAGGGGGAAAATTTGTAACGGAAAGCTTTGTAAGGGTCAATGTTGAGGAACTACCCATACATGTTATGCAAATAAAAAGCTTTAATAAAAAAAAAAAAAAGAAAAAAGAAAAAAAAAGACTTCAGGTCAAGAAGCCCTGAATTCAAATGTGAACTCAAGACATTTACTAGCTGTGTAATTTTGGGGAAGTCACTTAAAACTGTCTGCTTCAGTTTCTTCATCTAGAAAAAAAGGAATATTTTAGCATCTATTTCCTAGAGTTGTTAAGAGGATAAAAAGAGCTATTTGTGAAGCACTTATATTAATCTTAAAAGTAGCAAATAAATGTTAGTTACCATAATCTATTGTACCTATCTTTTAATGTTGCCAATTCTTCTACAACCTCTCACCTATGAGTCCCCTGAAGTCCTATTTCTACTGTAAATAACCCAAAAGAGAGGTGGCTCCTTACTATCGATTTGGATTGTGGTTCCTTAACAGTCTTTTCACCATCTCCAATCCATCTTGCTACTGCAAGAATAATATAACTAATGTTTATATGGCACATTTAATTTTGCAAACATATTATCCCCATTTTATAGATCAGTTTAATTAGGCAAATTTTCTCCAAGAGGGAATTTGGCAATCTAGGAACAGAAATTAAATGGTGCAGGGCACCAGGGATTAATCACCATACAGATATTAAGCATTAATTTCATGGTAGGCACTGGCACAAGAATAAGGACTAGCAGGTTAAAATGGCAGAATCAGGCAAGGGAACAAGGAATCCTAGGGTATTTAAGGCAGTGAAATGGAATTAAATCCCTAGGGTCAAGGATGGATATAGATATAAGGGAAGATAGGGTAGAAAAGATAGGGACCCAAGACCAAAATAAGACTGATATTAGGTGAACATGGACAGTTTAGCTTTAGGTAGCACACGATGAGATCCCAAGCACGATTGCCTACCTGTAAGTTTAGTGGGGTGAAAAAATGGATCATTGGAATTGAAGAATATGAACAGGGTGTAGGTCATGATTATGATACGGGCAATCAGGATGGTAGGAAAGATCACAAGGGTGTAAAATCATCTGGCTAATTGGAACAATCACCTGAAGGTGGGATGGGGAGAAAAGTGGCATCTACTTAAAAGTACTTCAAAATTACTATGATCAACCATCCCTCAAACCTTCCTGGGGAGTAAGGAATTCCAAATTCTTCTCTTTGCTGCACAAACATGGCCTCCAATGAGAGAAAATCAGATTTCAGTTCATGTGGATACATGGGAACGCTAGATGTAAAGTTTTAGAATGTGTGGAAACCGGTGAATATAAAGAGATACTATAATTATATTACAACAGGCATGAGAGAATGAAACCGAACCTGAAAACTAGGTGGAAGTAGGGCCATAGAATCATCTCTCCGTTATTTTCATAGATCACAGGTATGGTTTAGGAGGAACCTTAAACTAGTCTATACCTACTATAAGTGATGAGGTGCCCAATTCATGTCAGAAAAGTGATCTTTTAACTTTAAACTAAGATGGGACCATTTTCTTATTCTCACCAGGAATCCCTTATTTGAGAGTTCTAGAAGAATAAAATGCTTATGATAAAAAAAAAGTTGATTTTAATGGAGAAATACTTGAAGTATAGAGTCAATCTAAACTAACCAGAGATGGCAACATAACACAAACTATATAATATCTTAACAGCTATTAATGATCAAATAAGGATCCTTATTCTCAGGGTAGGCCATTATGCTAGTTTTAGAGGAAACCACCAGGCTTTTTTTTTTTTTTTTTTTTAATCAGCAGAAAACTTTTATTCTTTTTTATCAGGTACATGTAAACCACAACCAGGGGCTTAAGTTACAGGCACAAGTTAAACTAGATATAGAAAGCATGAGACATTCCTAGGGCACAAGACATCACAATATTGAGCCCAGGGAAGGGGGAGAAGGGAAATTCCCTCAGACATACACTGTGTCTTAAGAGTTCCTATCAAACTTTGCTCAAAAACGTAAGTTAACCTCTGACATTACTTGGGTGTGTGGGGCAGGTAGCAATTCTGCAGAACCAAAAAGATACAACAGCTGTGCCATAAGTATTGAAGCATCTTTGACTGCACTGTTAGGCATGTGCTTTAAAGCTGAGGAAAGAAGTGAGTTACATCCTTCCTGTGAGGACATTAGGCGGCCTTGCAGAGGGCCACAGCAGAAAAACGCACTTCTCCTTCCTCACGTTCCGTGAACTGTCTACAGATTTCAGCAGCTCCCTGCAACAAACAAACGCAGAGTTAAGATTCAGCAGCAGAGCAGATAAATCATCAAAACACTATCCTGCAGTATCAGTGGGAGAAAATACAATATTAACAGGATCTACTAATGTCTCAAACTTTCTATCAATTGGAAGTTTGGATTGTTTTCCAATGAACAAACCTTACAAGCTGAGCTCAAGATGAAACCATGTAGTGTTTTACGTTTCTTTAAGGAGGTTCATGGCACTTGTCAGATCAAAAGGTTCCTTTCCCTTATCCCCCTTCGTATTTACACCTACATCTACATTTATCATTTGAAGTTTTTTGAGGTGTTCTTATAGATAAGAAAAGAGAGTAGCAAAGTCTCCACTTCTCAGCTTTACTTCTCACAGAGTAATAAATTAGCTTCTCTCTGGAGATGTTAATGAATAAGGGGCCTAGGAAACAAGTGACTAAATGCACCACATTTTCCAGTTTGTCTAAATCAAGATTTCTCCAACTCTCTCAAACTACAAGTCTTCTAAGCATCTCAAAGTTTTAGAGCAAGAAGGGACCTCTGCAAGAGAATGTAACCCTGTCAAAGGATGAGGAAAATGAAGACTAGAAAGGCCGTCACTGTCAATCTAATTAAGCACCTGAGTAACGTATGTGCTGGACATTACAGAGTAAAATGATGAACAGAACAAGTACACCCACCCCACCTCAAGGACCTTATCTAGTACGAGAGAGACATACAAAACCCAATGCGCTGCTATGAGAAATTTAGAAGGAAAATTTACTTAGGGACATTATGATAAAGATGTAGGTGGGCTGTATCTTGAAATAGGAAGTGGTAGGACTTCACCAAGTGGAAATATTAAGGAATTAAGTAACTTTCCTAAATATGTAATTAATCCATTATTATTATTATTTTCTGTGTCATACTTTGGTCAAGTGTTTTTGGAGAAGACTTACTACTTACTCCCTAACCAATCTGGATGTATGCTGATCAATTATTCTGGTTGGAGTCACCATGCTTGAAGTTAGGAAGACCTGAACTTGATTCCTGCCTCAGACATTTACTAACTAGTCATATGACCTTAGACAAATCACATCCTCTCTGCCTCAGTTTCTTCATCTGTAAAATGGGATAACAATATCTACCTTACAGGGTTGTTGTGAGGATAAAAATAAAATATTAAAAGTACTTGGCAAACCTTAAGCTCTATATAAATGCTGGCCATTATTATTATTGAGTAACCGGATGTCAATAAAATATATTTAAAACATTAATGAACTTATTTAAACTCACTACAAGATGTATAATAATAATAGATATGATATATAGTAATAATAAATATGTAACAATCACTACACTTGAAATCACAGTTATAAATAAGATAGTACAGATTTAAGGAAGCAATTACATCTTGTGTCCTATATGGGACCTATTACAGTAGACTGGAGGAAAATAAGTGTACCTATTGTTGGACATTTCTATTATTTATACATTACTTCTTTCATGAAGTTAAAATCTTCCTCCTTGCACCCCCAACCCTATTTTCCAAAATACTTTTCTCTCTATCTTCCAGCTAGAGTCTGCAGAATCTGATCCCTGCCATGTGAAGGACTGTCAGCTATTTGAAACCTCATCATTGCAATTTTTCTGGACTTCCATTTCCTTATCTCTAAAATGGTGGGGGAGCAGAAAGAAGGAAGAGGTTGGAATCTATGAGGTCCCTTTCAGCTCTAAAATTATAAAATACTGTTAGCTGATATAAGGACCAACATGTTTAAAAATCAGTGATGACATGAACTATTTTTGATTTTGTCTTTGAATATGTAACATTCTGGGTACTTCATTTTACAGAGCTAATTTATCATTTGTTCTATTCAGTGATTCCATCTTGGTTTTATTTACTCTGACCACTAAATTCTTTATAGCTAACAGTTGATATTTCAGTATCTAACCTTTTATCTTCTTTGTATGTAATCTATTTATACTGTATTTTTCCTGAGTTAGCAAAGGAGACACACACACACTGAATTTCTACTTTAAATAAAGTATGAAACTTTTTAATCTAAATCATTTTCCTAAATAAGCCAATATACAAATATTCTACAATTTTAATTAATTGCATTGGGTGATGAATTAGTACACAACTTGTTAAATAATCTTTTTTTTTTTTTACTAATTATATATAGAGTTCTTATTTAAGGATAATTTTTACCAAGAAGAGTTTTTGTTTTTCTTCACCTCTAGACTAGTCATTTTTGGAATAGATTTATTCCATTAAGTCTACAGAAGCTTACATGGGCAGCATTTGACATTCTGTTACTAAAGGAATGATTATTTTAATAAGAGACATCCCACAGAGTTCAACAAATGAGCCTCTAAACAAAATGTCCTCCCATTCCATAAAACTGTATGTAATGTTTCAGCTAAAGTATAGCCAGAGATTTGTTAATAAAAAGCCTATGTACAATGAAATCTCAACATGCCTTTTTATTACCGGGCTGTCAGTTCATAAATTACAAGATTTCAAAATAAGAAATCATCTGAATATCTACTCTAGTACAAATGATGAAAGGTACTTTTAATATCTACTCCTATCTCAAATTATTACAATGACTCAATACTAAACATTTTTAGGGTAAAAAACAGGTAAGAGGACATATGTATCTGCTTATTTTTTCCTAATAAAAGTGAACCATTAATGAGGTGTGTATCAAAGAATACAGCTAAGCAGCTAAGTAGAACAGTGTAAACAAAGTCAGCTGAGTCAGGAGGAACTGAGTTCAAATCTGGTCTCAGATACTTACTAGTGATATCATCCTGGGCAAGTCTCTTAGCCCTGTTTTCTTCAATTTCCTCATCTATAAAATGAGCTGGAGAAGAAAACTCAAACCATTCTAATGTACTTGCTAAGAAAACCCCAAATGGAGTTAGAGTCAGAAATGACTAAATCAACAAAACAATGTATCAAAGAAAGAAATCTCATCCAGAAAAAGACTGATATTTATTATTCAAATATAAATAGTTTTAATTTTCAGGCTTTGTTTAAAGATTTATTCTATTTGGTTTATTTCTTTTAATATTTGTTAAGAATAAAATAAAAACTAAAATAGATTAAAATAGTCTATAGTGATTGGGAAGAGTTAACGTTCTAGATGATTTGTAAACTTAGCATAACCACTTAGGGGTTGTGATATATTTATAAATTTCAACATACTGGAATCACACTATAGTTCTATCTTATAAGTCTATGTCCTAAATTATCAACTTTCATAACTTGATGTCTTTAAATAGTCCCCTTAAAACTGAGTGGAAGCCCATCAGTTGGGGAAATGGCTGAATAAGTTGTATATGAAAGTAATGGAATATTATTGTTCTATAAGAAATGATCAGGAGGCTGATTTCAGAAAAGCCTGCAAAGACTTACATGAACTGTTGCTAAGTAGAATAAGTAGAACCAAGAGAACATTGTACTCAGCCATAACAAGATTACGTGATGATTAACCGTGATGGGACCTGGCTCTTTTCAACAATGAGGTGATTCAAGGCAATTCCAACAGACATGTCATGGAAAGAGCCATCAGCATCCGGAGAGAGAGCGAGCTATGGAGACTGAATGTGAATTGTTTTTCCCCTTTGGATCTGATTTTTCTTGAGCAGCATGACAAATATGGAAATATGTTTAGAAGAATTGCACAAGTCTAACCTATATCAGATGACTGTCTAGAGGAGGTGGGGAGAGAGGTTTGGAACACAAAGTTTTGCACGGGTAAATGTTGAAAACTATCTTTGCATGTATTTGGGGAAAAATAAAAAGCTATTTTTTTAAATGGTTCCCTTAATCTCACAGGGAAGCAGTTTTCACGTCAACACTTATCTTTAGGTTGTGGGTATAGTACCCTGAGCTCCTAACCATTTAATAAATGCTCATCTTTATATATTCAAGTGATGTCATAGTCCTACTACAGTGATGTGGTTCACTTTGGATAGTGACAGAGTTCCTTCAAGACTTCTTCTATAAGTAAACAATCTCAGTCTCAAAGGCCAGAAGATCAAGCAGATTTCTCAGAAGATGGAACCAGCATGCATGCTGACGGCCAGGGTCAATAGAGCAGTATGCTATTTTTTTTTTTAAACAAGGGACAATATGTTTAAAAATGACTACGGCATTAAAAAAATTTAATACATCTTTTTTTTTAAAAGACCTAATATAAAATAAATGTTTTTCTAGACTTCTACCTTAAGGTGGTCCCCAATTCATAAGATGTTATCTTCTTTTCCACATGAAAAATTCTATTGAAAGAAAAAAAAAGCTAATTTTGGAGTCTGGGATAGCTTAGGACATACCTTCAGTACTGAGTCATCTGAAGTGGACCCATGCTTTATAGGAAATGGCATCCGTCCATCTAAAAGGAAAAAACCAGCTAAGTTAATTTGTCTGACATAACTAACAGACTGTGTGACCACAGGCACAATTCTTAAGTTCTTAAGGCATCCCTGAAATGTTAAGTCTAGTTACCATCTGCATCAGTAGAGGGAGCTGACTAGCCAATGAAATACCCAGGTATACGGACACTCTGAAAAACAATCATAACCTTCATTCCATTAATATTAAGCATAGCACTAATCAAATACTCTACCAGGACTACATCAGTCTACACATGTGAAGCTTCATTTCAGGGGCAGCTTACATCATCAGCACTTAGTCCTGAATTTTTTAAAAGAAGTCTATTCTTCTGTAAGACATACCAAGTTCATAAAGATGACCATCCACATTGTTGAAAAGTATGAAATGGAAGTTCACTTCATCATCTACCTAAACAAGTAACAGACAAAAATGAGAATTTCACAATTCAGGCTTCAATTGTGATTCTTAACCAACAAATTTTCTCTATCACCCAACAGAATTCTGGTCAGAATAACTGCAAATACATTAGAAATTTCAGTTACTACCAAAACTGAAGGATTTTGTTTGTTTTTAGCAAAGATGTACTTTTGGGGAAAAAAAAAACAAAAAACCAATCCTAGTACCAAATTGAATTTTACCTGATCTTGTTTTAAGGCTATACTGTGTCTAATCTCTCTATAAAATGGCATTTCCTCTTATATTATGATTAAATGCTCTAATTCAGAGACAGTGCTGTTGGATATCACATTAAGGCTGATATTTGAAAAGACTAAATTCTAAGCAAAGTGTTCTACTAAGTAAATTTGGTAAGTTCCTTTCATGAGGAACTGTACTACTACTAGAAGTTCCTAGTAGTACTACAGTACTAGGAACTCTGTTATCTAGACTTTGAAATTAAGTTCTCATTAAAAAAAAATGTGCAAAACATTCTCCCTCCTCAATACCTCCTCAATCTTAACGTGCTTTGGATGAAAATTAAAATTGCCTAGGAGACGTGTAAAAACATTTTGAATACAGATTCCCATGAATTATATAATTGCAATGGAAACATAAGTAGAATCTGGGTAGCCTAGAAATTCTTGATTTGCAGATCTGAATTTACCCGGCATTGTCCTTCCTGGGCAACAGCATCATGGGCTGCCTGAATTGCCTGCAAAAGGAAAAATTTTATTAGGTCAGCAAATAAGTAAAGTTCACATGCAGAAGTTGTTGTTTAGTTTCTCCTACCTCGTTCTTTTCAAAGCACTTTGCTCTATCTTCAGGAGATAGCTTTGCTGTTTCAGAAATAAACTGTTTCAGGACTGACCCATCATCTAAAAATACATAAAGATTTATGTTAATGCTTAGTAAAAGAGCAGCAGAAAGCGTGCTAGTCTTAACAGAAACACTTTAATTTTTATACCAGCCCTTTGATGAACCTGACTGAGGCTGGAAAACGTTACTTAGTACTGCCTGGGTCAAGTGCTGAAGTCTAGCAAAGTGCCAACATACAGCGGGATTTTCTTTGCTGACAATAAAACTGGATGGCTTCAGTTAGTTACCACAGAGTAGAGTAAGGCTAAAATGCTACGTCGGCTAGCTGTTCAGTTAATGACCTCAGACATCTTCTCCCTTCTTAGGACTTACTGACTCTCCAACTGGAGAAGCCGGGCTTGCTGCTTTTATACAGTCTAATCTATGCATTTTCTCTACCTCTCCAACAGTCTCAGGAACTTCAAAAGTTCTGTCTATTAGAACCTCAGAACTGGAAGGAATTGTAAAGGTTGGAAAACTCCTTCTCCCTGAAGAGCTCAAGTCGCTTGACACCCAGGTTTCAACTTGAGCACTTCCAGAAAAAGGGTATACTCAGTACCTGGAGGTGATCCCTAATTCCCAGACACCTCCAAAAGCTATGTGCTGAGAACTGGAGCATGCATGCAGCCAGAGGAGGTTGGGGAAATTATTAATCATAAAGATATTTAGCATGTATTAAATTACCTGTCATCTAGGGGTGGGGGTGGGGGGAAGGAGGGGAAAAGCTTAGGAAAAAAAAGTTTTTACAAAGGTCAATGTAGAAAAATCACTCATATGTTTTGTAAATAAAAAGCTTTTAATTAAAAATAAATAAATAAACAAACATAAAAGACTTACTCTGGAAAACAACTGATGTCAAACTATAGCTTTTTGTTCTGCTGTGCTAACTTTAACACTCTAAGCACTGGACATACAAAGAAATCAGAGTGTCTTGTATGAAAATCAGCAAGGTGGCCAGTATCTTTGGATCATGGGGGGCTTGGTGGGAAGGTAGGAAGGGCTTTAGAGGCCAAACAATGGATTTTTCTGTTTTATCTTGGAAGTTACAGGAAGTCACTGGAGTTTCCTGAATAGGGGGGTAACCTGGTCAGATTTTTTGAGAAGACTGACTTGTGAGCTAAGTGAAGGTCCAACTGAAAGAGGGGAGAACCTTGAGGCAAGAACTCTTATAGTGGGCTACTGCAATAGTGCGGGAGTGAGATGGTAAGGGTCTTTACCACAATGAGGGTAAAGGAGGGGATGGGATGTAGAGGAAATGAAATCGACAGGATTTGACAAATGACTGGTTATTTAGGGGCTTGTGATTTAAGAGTTAACAGTGACATTCGAGTTGGAAGCCTGAATGACTTGGACCATGGTAGTGACCTTGAGAATAAAAGGAAAATTACAAAATGGAGAAAGCAATGAGTTTGCTTGTGGACTTCTAAACTTCCACTGTTGAATCTGTTGAGAGCCTTAAGATAAAACTATTCATTTACAAGGTGATTCACTTATCCCAGTATTTCCAAAGTTATTGACATGGAAGAGTTGGTCTTGGATTATATCTACCAGCACTAACTAATAGATTACTGTGAATAAGTAACCTAAAACACAGGATTATTGGCTTTCATTTCTGTATCTCCAATGCACAGCACTGTTCCCATGCATAAAATAGGTGATTAATACTTGATGTGCCAAACCTTCCATTATGAAATTCTATTCAGCTCATGTCAGTTTTGAATCTCCAACTGCAGCAAGCTCAAGATAAAGGATTGGGTCAGGATTCATATTCCAACCCTGGCCCAAGACAGTATGGTGAAGATGGGACAGAAATGTCAGAAGGAAGCAGCTAACAAATACTGACTGTGCTCAAAGCTCAAAACCTTTCAAAATTGAGGCCTAAATTAGCTTGCAAAGCCATGGCTGAAGAATGAGAGCTTTTAGTCTTATATAGATCAAGACTATTTGACTATCATTAAATTTAGTTTAAAGCTTCTGTGTTGCTTATTTCTCCAAGTCCCACAAGAGGAGATGGTATACTGAGATACTGATGCATTACCTCATCCAGCTTTTATTTTTTCTATATTTCCTCAGCTAGTTACTATGGTTACTAGCAGCCTAATCAGTTCGACCGGGTAGCATAAAAACATCTCTCTTGCCCACTTCAGTCTTTAACAGTCTCTTCAATCTTAATTACCTTTCACTATTCCTTGATGCCCCCTGCCTAAACAACTCACCCTGGACCCCCCAAATGCCAAATAATGTTTACATTAAAACCGAGCTCTCTTTTTGAAGGAACAAATTACAAGTTCTCATTTGTAGACTATGTGCCAAGGCTAGAGAGCACTGCTTAACAAGAAATTCTATGTTGGAATCAAATGCCCTATAGAGAGGTCACAGATAGTTGCCAAGTCATGGGCCTTCTTGAATGGACCTTGGGAGTTCATACACAAGATTTCTGGTCAGTAAATTTTAAAAATGTAAATAAAATATGCTTGTGGTCTTTGTTTCAGAGGTTCTTAACCATGTTTTAACATCATGGATTTAGTCTTATGAAATTGTTTTTACATGTACAAAATAAAATATAGGATTGCAAAGAAAACTAATTATATTTAAATTGTTATTAACATTTAAAGACTGCATGGATGCCAGGCGAATCCTTCTAGATTGAGGGCGAGCCACACTTACCAAAGTTGAGTTTGTCTTGATTATTAGCAACTGCATGTATGAGGCCAATGGTACCGCAGGAGTTGCCTACAGTCTGCTTCATGAAGTACACCTTAGAACTAACTTCTTGCCCCTTCAGCTCTTCAATCTGTTTTTTCCTGAAGTTCTCATGCTATAAACATTAAAATCAACATCTGTTCTTTGTGCACTAAATATTTTAAAATTAAGTCACAGGTAATGATAAACTCATGTTCAGATTTAAAACTGGATTTTTACTCAAGGCTGGGTAGGGCCTTGGAAAATGGATTGTTTCAAGTTAATATCAACATCAGCTCTTCCCTCAGCCCAGATTTGACAGCATCAGTCGGAGCCCCACCCTGTTACTGCAGTGTATGTACCATCTGCATTAGACAGAAGCCCAAGGTTTTGTCTAGCCACCACTGCCACCTTTGGCCTGGAATATTAGCTACATCGTGAACTCGGAGTACAGTAAATCAGTAGGGCTAAATTCCCAAAGATCTCTCTCTTTACAATTAAAATCCTAAGTATATCTTTATTTCAATTAAATATATATTTCCATTTGATATATAGTTATTAATTTTAACAAGTGAATAGATAGAAATATTACCTATCAGAAGCATGCTGGTTCTAGGGAGACAATATATGACATGGCAGCCCATGAAAAATTGCAATTTTTACATTAAAACCTTTGATGTAAGATGATTTTCCCCCCCTTCTCTACCCACAACAGAATTAACATTTTTGAGGGATATTATTGAGGGAGGAGGAATAGAATGGAATCGAAGAAATTTATTCCACCTCCATGTAGAACTCTAAAGTGAAGGTTATCTATTTATTCATTAAATATTGTGTTTAATTCCTTATCAACAGATGATAGATTTTGCTGCCTGGATCTGTGATTTCTTTGTTTTGAGGAGCTTTTGGTGAGAAGATACTTCTCTATAGTCTTAGAAACATTTCTGGAGGTATTAAGAAAGTGACTTCCCTAGACTCAGACAAGAAGTATAGGACAAAGGCAGCCTGTAAACTCAAGTCTTTGTGCCTAAGTGGTCAAATCATTTCTCTATCAATCACACACCTCTCAGATATACTGCCTGTATCACCTGTCTCAGATATTTTAGACTATTAAAGATAAAAAAATAGACTGACTTTTGTCTACATGCATATCAATTTGCATTTATTAAATTTATTAATTTTTAAATTAGTTTTTTAATTTTTTAATTTTTATTATTTTTTAATTTTATTAATTTATTATTATTATTTATTATTATCATTATTATCATTTTATTATTTTATTATATTATTATTATATAATTTATTAAAGTACATATTTTACTAAATTAGTCACATTCATATCAAAACGAATTTTCCAAGAACAAAACACTCTTCCAATGTTTCTACTGGTATTTTACAACTTGTGCCAGAAATATTTAGCCTTATTTTGTGAGATAAGGACAAGCTACTCCTACAACCAAGTTAACATTTGTTGGCTAAATCACAGGATTAGGAACTGGCTTTAAGAGTTTCTCACAGTAAGTAAGCTTTATAAGCAAGATTCAGGCTTAAAAATCCTCATGGACTACCTGGAAGTCAAGAGTATACCAATTAATATTTTGTCACCCATTCACATGAAATCCAATTTAATTTAAGAGGATTTTGGATAATACCATCCTAATTTTACTTTTTGAAGTTTTGAAGGGGACAGTATCACTTAGGGGCAACACACACAGTGGTTATTTCCATTTTCTAATTCAATATCAAAGGATACGTATCAAACTTCTATTTACAAGTGAGTGAATCCTAGCCTAAAAACTAAACATTTTATCAACTTCATAACAGAATCATTACTATCTTTAGAGCTGAAAAGAACTTTAGAGTTAATATCTGGAGAGGAAATGAAGGCCTACAAATGGGATGTTATTTAAGATCTAAATGGATCCAAAACAAATCCCTATAAATTTTAAGGTTTCACTTTCTGCTGAAAGGTAGATTGAAAGCTTCTGAGTAATAGAGGAGTTCATGCCTTTGAAGAGAAAAATCTATACTGCTGCACCCCCCAGGTGTACCTCTGAAGTACTTATCGAAAGCCATGAGTCATTACTGTATCACTGATCTAAGACCTAAAAGCTATACTGCCATATTGAATGACAAGTTGCACTGTTGTGCTTCTAAAATCAACTCAGAAGCTAGTTTGAGAGTTGCATTTGTATTTGGCAACCTCCTTTTTACTGAAGTTCTGCATCTGGCAAGAAAAACAGTTTTAGCGTACCATAAAAATTCTCCATAAAGCTATCTTATCTTCTCAGGGTACCGATAATAGTAACTTTGTGTAATCAGAAACACCATTTGATGGGACCATTTCTCAGGCAGTTAGTATAGTAGGTCTGGTGATCCTGAGTTTTTAAAGGCTATACAAACATTCACCTTTGCTATTGGGTTAGGAAGAGTCCCACTGGGGGCCCACATTTGAGGGTTGCCTTTAGGACTGTCACAAGAGGCTTGTGACTGGAAATCTGATCATCAAATAACATACCAAGGCCACAACAACCCTAAAAGCCAAACAAACATGGAATGGCTGCCCTGCTCATGTGTAGATTATTCACACTAATGAAAATTACAGATCCTTAAGGTCTCACCCACCCACTCATATATGCCAGTTGACTCTTTATAATGAGGCAGAAAGGGAGTCATTAGAAGCTTCATGCAAACTAGTTTATTCTAAGTTTTTTTGGTTTTATTCTGTAATCTTTAATTCCACTATCTGGACCTGTACAAATCGAGCCAGAAAAAGATAAATTTCAGTACATACTGAGAGAGCACATTTTCCTATATTAAGGAAACAACATTATTCAAAAAGTGCCTTTTCAGCCTAAACTTATCAAATGACAAGTTTATTTGGGAAAGAAGATAATCAAGACCTCAGCATTAAGGGAGCAAGATAATTTTAGACACAAAGAGATACAGTTGGGAGCTTAAATTACAAGCTCAGGTCTCACATTAAAGCTATTTACTTCTTTGGTAGTCTAGGGAGATCTGTGGATCCCTTCCCCAAAAAACATACTTTTAAATCTATAAAATCCATAGAATTACAAAATTATATTGAAATAGTTACTTTCAAAGTATTTTTAAGAATGTTCATGGACCTCAGGTTAAAAACCACCAGTTCTGAGAATCGGCCCTATGATTCATGTGTCTTGGTTTTGCTAACTAATGACCTTCCATTTTGTAGGAAGAGAAAGCAGTTCCATTCACAGAGCCAGCCAGCAGTTATGTTAGGATCGAAAGTCTCTTTATTCATTGGACCATTGGAATTAAAGAAGATGGTTCCCCTTCCATCCACGGAGGGTTACAAAAGACCCGAGTGATGCAAAAGGAAGCTTTAAGACAACACTAGTCATTATAGATGGGGGGGGGGGGAGAGAATGGGACAAAACTACTTTGGAACAAGTTATTTTTCTGGGTTGGCCATCGCATTTTAGAGTTGATGATGCACCTGGGAGGCAGAATTTTTAGACATTGCAGGCTCTGATCTAGTTCAACCCTTTTATATGCTAGAGGGGGAAACTGAGGCTCAAAAAGCCGGCTTGCATCTTCTCTCACTCTTGCTAAGGAAGCTTTTGATTAGCAGCTACCTCGTTGTAGGAAGCTTGACTGCTAAGTAAGGAAAGCCGTTCTTCCCAGAGAAGGGTAGGCAAAGGAAGGCCAGGCTCCTCCCAGGGCACACCCTTTGTTTTCTCCATCCTCGGGATGACAGCTTCTCCTGATCTAAGTTTCTAAAACCACCTCCATCCTTTCATTTGGCAATGAACCCCGCCCCCTCCCCAATATTTCTCTAGAAGAACCCTCGATCGACAAAGAGCCTCGGCTCCTCCACGGCCCCGATTTCCTACCTGGGCAGTGAGGGGAAAGAGCAGAAGCAGCGCACAGGCCGGGGATGGCACGGAGTTCAGAGATTCCTCTTCCAGCCCCAGCACATCCACGAATTTCCAGTCACCCCCGACCCCGAGGCGGGTCAGCACCTGTGAGATACAAGAGCAGAAACCAGCCCAAGAGCCCAGGCCTGCTAAGGGGCTGGGGCGGAGCCCGAGAGCCTAGAGCTCCCTTTCATCTTCCCACCGCTGCCGCCCCCCCAAGTGCAGGCTGGAAGGAGGGCCCCGCCCTGCTCCACTCTCGGGGCGCAATGACACAGCACAAAGCTCCGCGCTTGCCGCACGTGTCCTGCTCCAAGCTGTTGCATCTCAAACGCCCCGGAATATTCTGGACTGCATCTGGGGGGGGGGCATCAGCCAGCCCCAAGAGGCGTACTCCCCCACTAAGCCCTCCGCCCCATTAAACTGCCCCACCTCCTAGGCCGCGACATCGCAGTTACCACCTGGGGTCACGGGGAGTCTGGCGGGAGGGGGAAGGGCAGACCTCGGTGGGGCCAAGAAGAGGGTAGCAAAGGGCGCCCCCCTTCGCCCACCTCCGGAACGGACTGGGTGGGGCAGATTGCAGCTATTCTGCGAAAATAGCCAGACCCTGGGTACCCAGATGACTGCCCAAGATGGAGGAGGAAGAATCATAACGGGAACCACCACTCACTTTGTTCAGCATCTGAAACGCACAAGAAAGGAGAATGGGAACGGGAGAAGGCAGGCAGGGATGACCGAGCGAGCTGGACGCCCCGCCCCGCTAGCCAGCCCCACGCCCCAGCCCAGGACGCTGTGCACCTGCCGCTAACCTCGGGGTTTATCTCCATCGGCTTCAGCTGCATCTTCGCACGTTCCGGCCCGAGTCTCGAGCGCCAGCAGAGCGCAGAGCACAACAGCCAAGTGCGAGCGACGAGGAGCGAGTGGACCCGCCCGGCTGCGCCTCTTTATATCCCGCTGGCCGGACTCATTGTGGATTACTGCGGAGGGGGGAAGCAGGGGCAGCACGACTGGTGGGACACGGACGCGCCGCGGAGGACGGCGTCTGCACCCCCCAGAAATACAGTGGGACAGTCGGCTCTCCCCCCCCCCCCTTCCAAAACCGTGCACTGTCTATCTCCGCTGGTGAGATAACATGAAGGCGGAGGAGCATCGTAAAGGGGCTTAGGGCTCATGGGTGCCTGTCTTCCCCCTCGATCTCTGAGAAAGACATGAGCGAGTCCGGGTACCATCGTCTCAGATACGAGGACGGACGGTCACATGCCCTCATGCTTCCAGGAAAGGTTCAGAGTCAACAGGTATTTACCTATTTTTGTAAACCCAGCCGTGCGGCGCGGCTAGATGGCGCAGTGGGTGGAACCCTGGGCCGGGAGTCGAGCACCCCTGAGTTCAAATCCTCCGTCAGACGCTTTACGGGGCTCTGTCACCTTGGAGAAGCCAGTTAATAATCTGCCTCTGCTCCTCCAACTGATGATAATGGCTCCTACCCCATCTTGGGACACATCTTGAGTTAATCTGAGTCACTTAATGCCTCACTTCCCTGGATTGTTAAAGCGGGGATGATAATGGCACCTCTGGACAAGTCATTTAATCTATTTGCCTCAGTTCCCCCAGTTGTAAAACGGGGATAATATCACCTACTTCCCAAGGTTGATGTTGTTAATCTATTTGCCTCAGTTTCCCTCACTGTAAAATGGTGGTGATAATAAAAGCACCTACTTCCCAGGGTTGATGTTTGTTTACCTCAGTTCCCCTAATTGTAAAATGGGGATAATAATGACATCTCCTTCCCAGGGTTGATTTAGACAAATCAATTAATAATCTGTTTGCCTCCATTTCCCCAACTGTAAAATGGAAATAATAATAGCACTTACTGCATAGGATTGATGTTGGACAAGTCAGTTAATCTTTTTGCTTCAGTTCCCCCAACTGTAAAATGGGGATAATAATAGCACCTATTTCCCAGGTTTCATTTGGACAAGTCAGTTAATCTGTTTGCCTCCTAGCTGTGTGACCCTGGGCAAGTCACTTAACCCCAATTGCCTCAGCAAGTAAACAAACAAACGAAACAAATAAATAAAATCTATTTGCCACCGTTCCCCCCCAACTGTAAAATGGGAATAATAATAGCATCTGCTTTCCAGGGTTGATGTGGGCATCTCACGAGATATTTGTGAAGTATCTGGCACATACTAGATGCTATATAAATACTAGCTTTTATTATTATTATTATCTATTATTATTATCATTTGAGGCAATTGGAGATAAGTGACTTGCCCAGGGTCACACAACTAGGAAGTGTTGAGTGTCTGAGATCAAGTTGGAACTTAGATCCTACTGAATTCAGGGCTGGTGCTCTATCCACTGCACCACCTAGCTGCCCCTTATTATAATTATTAATTATTGTTACATGTTTTCTTTTCCCATTCTCCGAATTGTAAAGCCATCTCTACTATTCCTCCCCACATTCAAGAAGAAAATACCCTGCTATCTCCTGAATTAGACTTTAAGTGCTCTTGGTTTACTAAAAAAAAAAAAAAAAAAAAATTATATTCTTATATACTTCAGAGATCAAGTGTGGATCTCTTTCTACTATTGAAATTGAATTGCTCCTCTTCTGTATTTCCCTAACTAAACTGATAATAATATTTTTAATCTCTCAATTCTGTTTTAAAGATCAAATGAAAAGTACATTTCAGTCAGCATTTAAATGTCAACTAAACCAAAGGATCTCAAAGTGCTCCCTATAGGTGCCATTTGGTGATGAATATTAATAAGCTTATTTTACATGTGAAGCAAGAAAGTAGGAAGATGCTGAAATGTATACCCTAGGGTCTTCCTGATTTTTTTTTTTTTAAAGGCTCTTAGTATTGATGATTGGAGAAAGAAGACCTTAGAGCCTGTAATTCTCTACTCCCTTTTTGATCTCGGGTTGAAGAGCTTTTTTAAGAAAAGAGAATATTATAAACAAAGGCATAGAGAAGGCAAAATTTATAGTGAATTACAGATGGCAATAGATCTATTTGAAAGGAGAAATTAATGCAGGGGTGGAGAGGAGGGAATAATGGGAAATAGAATGGGAAAGGTGGGTTTGGGAAAGACTGTGAAGGGGCTAAATTGTCTAATGTGTATAATATTTTACTCTGTAGATATTTGGGAAGCCCCTGAAGGTTTCCTGAGGAGAAAGTAACCTGCTCACAAGGGTGTTTCAGAAAGATTAATTTGATAGTGCTGTACAAAATGGGTTGTTGGGGGGATAAAATGGACTAGAAAAAGGTAGGATGCAGTTGAAATTGTCTAGCTGAGGTAATAAGAACCTGTAATGGGGCAGTCAAAGTGGAAATAGAAAAGGACAGATTCAAGAGACATTATGAAAAAAGAATCAATAGGATTTGCTGCCTGGTTGGATACTGGGGGTGAGGGTGACAGAGTAATAAAAGAAGATTACATTTTATGAGTCTGAGTCACTGGAGCAATGGTGGAATCATTGATGGAAAATGGGAGGGAAGCCCATAGTCTTTGATATCTGTGCGTTTTTCCCCCTTTTATTACAAGAATTCTTTATGGTTAGATCCTTTAAAGTTAGTTTTTTTTTGTTTTGTTTTGCTTTGTTTTTTTACCTTAAAGGTCCAATCTTAAAAAAAAAAATTTAAAAAAAGGTCTAGTCTTTCACTTTACCTCATAAGCTTTTTCAGGACAGAAATTCATTTGTACCTTATTTATAATTCTTCATGAATCTAGCATATTGCTGTTTACACAATGAGAAATGGAATGGTAAGGTGCAGGAAGAAACAATCAGCAGATAGGAGTCTGATCCCTCAAGCTAGCAGATACGTTTCTGGGGATAACTTGACTAAGAGAGAGTTTAATTCTCTTAGAATTAGAATTCTCTTTAGAATCTCTTAAGAGCCTAGTAACCAGTCAGATCCAAACTCTGTATCTCTAGGCGAATAATTAATGGAGAAATGTTTTGACTTCAGTGACAGTATTTTCCTTGATACCTTTCTCAGTCCAATCAAGTAAAGTGATATTTGAAAAAAAAAAACCTTTGAAAAATATGAAAATGCTATAGAGATATGACAAGCATTATTTTCTAGAGAGTAACACCTTGGTGATTTTTTTTTTTTTTTTACAAATTGTGGTGGGTGTTCTGGGCTTTTGGAGTATGCTATAGTGAAAAGACTTTGGATCTGTAATCAAAAGATCTGAATTTTAATTGCAACTCCATTATTTTATTATTTGACCATCTAGTAAACCATTTTATCACCATGTTGGTTTCCTCTAGTCCTTTCTTAGTTTCCTCATGTATAAAATGAATGGGTTGGACTTAGATGAAGCCTAAATTCTCTTCCAGTTTTAGCCCTAAATTGTCCCCAAAGAAAGAATAATTGTCTTTCATTTTCCACTGTCCAGGAAGGAGCATGCTAGGCAAAGAAGTTTATTTTGGGAAAGTAACTAGAGCTGAGATTGACAATATATCCCCTACATACTTGACAGAAACCAACTCTTGGTTTCGACTAAAATGCCCTTTGCTCATGCCAGTGGTTTTAATATCCTCCCTACGCTCCTACAATTATTGCTGTCTTCTCAAAATCATTAATGTTCTACCCAATCTGTTATCTATGTAGTAAGCATTTGTGTGAATGAACGACCAGGGTACATACAGTTCTTCATTACTATTTGTGAATCTTGTGAACTAAATAGGGCATTACACAAACTGGGATCCATCAGATTGTTTGACCCTTCCCAGAAAGGGAAGTCATTTTTCTGATAATTTGGAGTTATATCAATACAATTTATGTAATACTTTAAGTTTTACAAAGCGTCTTAGAAATATATCATCTGTACCTTTGCAACAACCTTAGGAGATAGGAGCTATTATTTATTATCCCTATTTTAAGATGAGGAAGCTGGGGCAAAGTGCTTCTCCCATTGTCACGCAGTTAGAAATTCAAAATAA
Organism: Myrmecobius fasciatus; assembly: GCA_023553655.1. Lineage (NCBI taxonomy): Eukaryota > Metazoa > Chordata > Mammalia > Dasyuromorphia > Myrmecobiidae > Myrmecobius > Myrmecobius fasciatus. The sequence goes on along the minus strand of JAJPUD010001838.1, from coordinate 302,635 downwards.
GAGTGGGCTTGAAAGATCTATCTGGAATAAAAAAATATGGGAGGGCCATAGAGAAGGAAGCACTGGGTATAGGTGAATGATAAATTGTCTCATGTTACTCTCCACTGGAGACAACATGGGTGCTAGTGCTCTAGACTGGCTCCTTCCTTAGTCATTTGTGGCTTTTTTGCCATTGGCCTAGTAATATTGTAGCCTAATACTATTGACATCAAGGCTTTAAAAATTGTAGAACTGATGACTAAAGAAGTTGTGCACACTTAATCATTAGGAACCAGTATAGATAGTGAAGTGAGAATGATATAGAGAAATAGAAAACCTGGATTCACATCCCATCTCTGCTACTTACATATCTTTGTATCTTTTTACAAATCATTTCACCTAGCTGGACCTCAGTTTCCACAGCAGTAAAATGGGGAATTTGACTTGATCTCTGAGGATCCTCCCAGCTCTTATCCTAAAGGAAGAACAATACTTTTCTTATTTAAATAATGTAATAAACTAATAAATCAAAGTTTCTTAGTTTCAGGCAAACATTTGAAAAGGCCTTTTTTTTGTCCACTGTGGCTTAAAGAAATATCTTTCCTCAGACAGTAATTATGCTGGCAGCAGGAGGGAACTATCTTGTGGGTGAGGAGGGGAAGTTAGAAATAGGAGAAAACTCAGAAGTAGGGCTGATTTCTTATGCTCAGGCCATTAAAAATATGTGTACATCTATGAAATTGCATAAAATAGCCTTGAACCTTTTGTAGAACTAGAACCTCTTTTCCAGTTTCTTAAATCTCTGCTCATTCTAGTACAACCTGTTTTCCAAATCATATATTTCATGTGACTCCCGTGACCTACCTGGAGCCCCTTTGTATAGAAAGCCATACCTTGGATAGCTGGCCCCTGGCTTGGTGTTATTATGTTCCTGGCTCTTTTCTCAGGTCTCTAAGCAGTTTCCTTTTGTTCCTGATTCAAGAAGCATCACAGGGGATCCCTAATTCCAATCCATGGTATTTTCTGTTCCTCAGTTTATCTAGAGATGATCACCATCATACCAAGATATCCTTGCATTCAAGATGCAATAATTCATTTGGGTGGATTAATGGCTGATAGAGTACCAATGGATTTAATGGATTTGCAGAAATTAATTTTTTAAAAGCATGTCTTTGTTTCCCAACATTTACCACTGAACTTAACACACAGTAAGCAAGAAATAAATGCTTGTTGATTGATTGATAAACTTGTGATTTGATTACATAGTATTCCTGCCACTCAGTTCACCATGATTTTATAGAAGAGTAAACTGAAGTCCAGATATATAAAGTGTGATCTTGCCCAAGGTCATAGAAATAATCAATGGTTCAGTTAAGATTTGAACTCAACTCTTGCAACTCCAAATCTAAAGCTTTTGCTCCTATACCTATTAAGGACCTTTGAAAAAGGCCAAGGTCTCCCACTGCGTTGGGGGCCCTCTCAGTTGTCCTGATCTGTATCTGGCCACTGGATCCAGTTGGTTCTGGAGGGGAAAGTAAGGCTGGTGACCTTGCACAGCCCTCCCTCACTTAAATCCGAATCACATGTCATGGCATCTTCCCTCCCCCCCCACCTTGATCCTCCTTGAGAAGAAAGGACAAAATGACTTCTATGGGAAGTCTTTAGTAGCTTGCCACCATGAGGGCTCCTTTTCTGGCCTTGTTAAAATCCCATCATGGTCTTGTACAGAAGAACTTCATGATTCATAGCTTCTCGCCAGATGAGAATTCAGCAAACCTTTCAGTCTGTTTCTTCGTGGCTTGCCAAAATGAAGTCTTGGATCTGGGTTTGGGAGAGATGCTGCCTGTTTGTGTTTGGATCAGATAAACTCCAATCACAATATAGCAGTGGCTAATTTTCCTCTCCCAGCAAAGCCATTCGGAATCAATATTGCACCCCCATGACTTTTCCAGTCTGCATGTCCATTGCTGCTGCAGAAATGGTGCCCAGTGGAGGGGCCGTTTCTGGGGAGGGGAAGCCCATACTTACCCATCGAGGCCATCAAAAGCCTAGCCATTATCCCAGCCTGGCAGATCTTTAAATAGCCAACAGGAAGAGGGTTTCCTTCAGTGCTGTTTCTAGTTCCATTACAACTGAAACAGGCAAGAATAGATGTCAGCTAAGAAGCTATTATTGCTGGGTGAATAATACTGCTTATAGATATTTTCTTTAATTAATAAATGTACTGGTGAAATGTGGTTTCCAGTAAAATCTTCTGAATCCTGAGACCCTCCAAAGCAGTGAATAGAATAATTAGTGCAGGAGCCATTAGCCAGAAATTATTTCAGGCAATTTGTGCACTTGGATTAGGGGAAAATCACATCTTTATTTTCAGTAACCTTTAACTGAAATTGATCACCTCTTTCATATATGAATTTAATTTTAAAAGATCTCATTTCGAGAAGAAATCTAGAGATTTCACCAGATTACCAGAGAAGTCCAGGGCACCAGCAGTGTTTCTATTGGGCTTATATCCCAAAGAAATCATAAAAGAAGGAAAGGGCCCCACATGTGCAAGAATGTTTGTGGCAGCCCTTTTTGTAGTGGCTAGAAACTGGAAACTGAAGGGATGCCCATCAATTGGAGAATGGCTGAATAAATTATGGTATATGAATGTTATGGAATATTATTGCTCTGTAAGAAACGGCCAGCAGGATGATTTCAGAGAGGTCTGGAGAGACTTGCATGAACTGATGCTGAGTGAAACGAGCAGAACCAGGAGATCATCATACACAGCAAAACAATATTACATGATGATCAATTCTGATGGACATGGCTCTCTGCAACAATGAAGTGCTTCAGACCAATTCCAATTGTTCGGTGAAGAGAGCCATATACACCCAGAGAGAGGGATGTGAAATGTGGACCACAACATAACATTTTCATGTTCTCTATTGAGGTTTGCTTGCATTGTATTTCCTTTATCAGATTATTCTTTCTTGTAGATATGATTTCTCCTGCACAAAAAATGATGCAATAACTATACATATATTCGATTTCTTAAGTATTCTAACATGATTATCATGTAGTGGATATCCTGCCACCTAGGGGAGGGGTGGGAAGTAGGGGGGGAAATTTGTAACAGAAAGCTTTGTAAGGGTTAATGTTTAGGAATTACCCATACATATGTTTTGCAAATAAAAAGTATTAATAAATTAAAAAAATTAAATTAAATTTAAAAAAAAGTCCAGGGCACAAACAAGGTTATAAACTTCTGAGTTGGAGGGGATCCCTTTACCGAAATCCTTTTTTAATATCTCAAACAGGCCTAGAAGTGACCGTAGATTTTCAAAGGCTACACCAGCAGAACCCAAGCTCTCTTAGCTCCTACCACACTGGAACAGCTTTGATTAAGGTCGTGACTACAGCTTGTGGTGTTAAGGAATGAGTCTGGCTAAATAGGATAAGGCCCATCCTTGGCAGAGGGACGACCTGAAGGTGAATGGGACAGTATGCTTGCCTATGTCTTGGGTCCTTTAAAGTCGACAGTGATAAGTGAAGAGTTCTGTCTTGCAGTTCTAGGAAGACTTCTTGATGAAAAATTAAAATTAGCAAAAGGACAGTAAAATGAAAACAAACAAAAAAAGATTTCAGGTCTTGAAGGGGGTTTCTACTGACTCCTAGCTAATTTTTCAGTTCATCTCTTCAGGAGGGGATAAAAACCCATCTTTAGTCTGTGTAAGCAGTAAAAGTTGATTGATTTCCTCCCCATTTTAAATGTTATTTTTGTATCAGCTAAATGGACATAGGGCCAGCTTTGAAGTCAAGAAAACCCACCTCTGGCATAAACTCCTTGTATAGCTGAGGGCTATTATATATAATTAACCTATTGATGTGCTGGGAAGTTTTCTGAAATGTTTTTCACAGTGAAAGTTCTCTCCATTAATGAAACATCAGTTCCAGACTTTTTGGGGGGCTATCTCCATTAATGAAACACAGCTGCAGACTTTTTAGGGGGCTATCTCCATTAATAAAACAGCTGCAGATTTTTGGGGGGCTATCTCCATTAATGAAAGACCAGCTCCAGACTTTTTTGGGGGCTATCTCCATTAATGAAACAGCTCCAGATTTTGGGGGGCTATCTCCATTAATGAAACATAGCTCAAGACTTTTTGGGGGGCTATCTCCATTAATGAAATACCAGCTCCAGACTTTTTTGGGGGGGCTGTCTCATAGACTTCTCCAGATACTGGTAGCTTAGAGATTTGTTGGAAGATCACTAACTTCTCACCTACTTGTTTTTGTGACTAGTACCAAACATTAGGGACAATATTTCCTTGAAAGCAGTGGGTCTGTCTGTAATGCTCACCTAAGGCCTTTGGCCATGATTTTCCTGTGACTTTCTTTGGGGGGGGTAATGCCCACTTTGCTTGTGTAGGGAGGTTAAGGTAAATGCGGTTACCATGTGTTTCCCTACACACTGAATTTTGCTCTAGACTCACTGGGTGTGATACTATGGTAAAGTCACTCCATCCCTAACTTGTGTCTGGATTCTAAAAAATAGGTTTCGTATTTCCTCTTCATACTTTCCAGGGATTTTGAAGGATTAATGAAACAATGTACATCAGGTGTTCCAAAGTCTTTGAATGAGAGGCTTTCTGTAGTCCAAAGCAATATTATTTTAAAGTGAAGTGTGCTTTAGTATATGAATACCCTAAAGAGCAGGAATAGTGTGATAATAACTTAAACCAGGATTACAAGATCGTCTCCTCCATACCTTTCCTTTTAGAGTTGAGAAAACAGAACAAGAGAGATTGAGTGGTTTATCTCAAGTTACCTAGGGAGTAAATAGAAGAGGTGATAGCTGAATGTAGGCTTTCTGGTGCCAGAGCCAGTACTCTGTCCACTACCACACTGCCTTTCATTTCTAAATTTCTAAAAACGTGACAATAACTCAATTGTATATATCTATATGACTCCACAAAATGCATTTTTTAAAAAACTCGTAAAGCTTAAACAAAAAGATAAGAGTGGGAGGGAATAGCTATGTTTGTTTTCTTATATGGACCGTGGCCAGTGAGAGGCTGGAGCTGGCCAGGAATCAATCTGCAAGGATTTGGAAGCTCCAGGAAGCAAGCATTTGAGAGTTAAGCCAGGTAAGAGGAAGAGGGAGTATCTAATGTCTAAGATCTAGGCTGGCATGAATTGAAATTCAAACGGAAAACCAAGGCAGCTATTCTGGGTGTAGGCAGGTAGATGGAGTCCGGAATCCAGCAGATCTCAGTCAAGGAGGGCAACACTGATGGGTTGCTGGGTTAATGCCTTTCTGGCCATTGGTGATCTTTTCTCTTCCTGATAATTATTGCTTAAGAAGAATTAATGGTAATATGGCAGCTCTTTCATTTTGCTCCAACACTAGGTATAGCTTTTCTCCCCCAAATTAATTTTTTTATGGTTACACAAAATTATTTGAAAGATATAGGAGTTTTTTTATTTATTTAAAGTAAGCATAAGATTTTGATAGAAAATAATTACATTTAGCTTTTAGGACAATTATGCCTTTTGACTCAATTAAATTTTTTTTTTAACTGTCTTTTAATTCCTGGAGGAGTTAGGTTATACAGTGGGTAAAGTACCAAGCTTGAATTTAGGAAGATTCATCTTCTGTAAGTTCAAATACAGCCTCAGGTACTTACCAGCTGAGTGACCCCAGGCAAGTCACTTTACCCTATTTGCCTCAGTTTCCTCATCTGTAAAATGAGCTGGAGTGGGAAATGGCAAACCCCTCCAGTATCTCTGCCAAGAAAATTGCAAAGGGGTCATGAAGAGTTGGACATGACTGAATGACAGCAACTTTTATTTCCCATGTAAAATAATCGTCTTTAAAAGAGAATGTGGGGGCAACTAGGTGACTCATTAGAGCTCTAGAGTCAGGAGGAGTTGAATTCAAACTGATCTCAGACACTTCCTAGCTGTGTGACCGTGGACAAGTCATTTAACCTCAGTTGACAACACACACACACACACAGGGACAGAGACACATACACACAGAGAGATAGACATACATACACAGAAACAAACCTACAGATGCACACACACTCACACAGAAAGACATACACAGGTAGAGAAAGATAAGAGACATACACACAGAGGGACAGACCTACAGATACACACACAGAAACAAACCTACGGATGCACACACACTCACACACAAAGATACGCACAGGTAGAGAAAGATAAGAGATACACACAGAGGGATCTATAGATACACACACAAAGACATAACAAAGACATAAACAGAGACAGAGAGACATACAGAGAGACGGAATTACAGATACACACACACACACACACACACACACACGCACACACACACAAATTATGAACCAAGAGAGAACTGACTGATTATTGTTGCTTTATTTCTTTTGGAGACAAATCCCTCTGCTTGTCCATGTCCCCTATTACAGTAGGTCTCCAGATAACTTAGCTAAGAAGAAAAGATCGATGCTTGCTGTTAGAGTCTTACTGAATTCCTGGTTTGTGGCTAATTGTGTTTAAATGTAATGATGAGGAAAAGTCTTGCCATACTTTCTTTACTTTTAAAAAATTTTATTTTGATACTTTTTGAATTTTTAATCTCAATAGACTCCTCACTGACTTCTCTCTAGCAATAATGACCAGCAAAACTGACCACATGGGACGGGATAGGCAACATTGAATATAATAAGACCTTTAGACTTTATCTTCTCTGCTGAGAAAAAAGAATTATGTTTGATCTTCTACTGCCCAGAACCTATATATTGGTGGTTGCAATTCATCTGAATCCAGTTGCCCATTAGTGCTAGTTCCCTTTACATTGTTATGATCAGTATATATTCTAATCTTAATTATGCTTATTTCATTTAGCATCAATTCATCCGAGGCTTCTTATTTTTCTCTGAATTCTTCATCTTCATTGTTTCTTTTGGCTGGATAATTTCCCATTGTGTTCTTTTACTCCCATATGAACAGGCACCCCCAGTCGATGGACACATGCTTTCCCCCTCTGGTTTTTTGCTTCCACAATGCAGTGAATATTTTGGCATATGTGAGATCTTTCTTGGCGTATATGCTCAGGAGGGTCACCTTTTTTTTTTCTCATGAATATATTTATATGGTTTACATAAAGCCTCTCCTCCTGAGAGTCCATATATTACTTTAAAATAAGGTTTTTTCTTATTTTCCAAGGTTTCCTTGGAGGATCTCTGATCTTAGCTATATAGAAATATTTAACCAATGAAAAATAAAATTCTGTCTCTACTAGCAAAGAAGCTATAATATACAGGAAACCATTGACTGCAGTATCACGCAGGATATAACACTGAGTGTGGAGTGCAGGCAGGAAGGGAAGAAGGATGGAATGCTAATGTGTGCATTAATTGATGCAAGAGACATCTTATAAAACTGCAAAATAAAAAAGGAAATCATTTCTAGAGTTTGACTATATATGTCTCATATTTCAGGATTTATGTCTAGCAAGTCAGCAAACAAGGGAAACACTAAACAAGGTACAGAATAATTATATCGAGAGGGTGCAAGCCTGTTGTGAAGTTACTATAGATTCTAAGTGGGGTTTTTTTTTTCTTAATTTTTTGATTCATTTTTTTTTAGGTCCAAAGAACTATAGGCATACAACTAAGCTTTTTTTTTCTTCTTCTAGGAAAAATCAAATTTTAAATGGATACTTTTTGATTTTTTTTATTCTGCTACAGTAGGTTCAAGGTCATTTTTAATCTTTTTCTTTGTTTCTCTTATATGCCATGTCATTATTGTTTGATTATGCCATACCAGTTCTAAATAAAAAATAATTTTTTTTTACCAGGGTAGAAACATTTTCTGATTATTATGCCAAATTGAAAATTAGATATAATTAAGAAAAGTAAACATAAGAAATAAATGCATGGGATTATAACTTGAATCAAGCAAAGTTTCAGGTCTCTTTTGATTCAAAATATATTTTTCCTTATAGATGCAGTTTCAGGCTTTGTTTTTCTTTCAGGTTTTTTTTTGTGTTTATGTTAATCAGACTTGTGATTCCATTAATAGAAAGAACTCCTGGTATGGAAATTCCCAACACAAATGCAGATCAGTAACTAGTTCCTAGTTTGGCAGTTTCTAATGATATATCTGGGTTTTATTTTTAATATATTCCTTTCCTGTTCCAATGTTCCTTTCCATCCCTGAACGTTAATTTGTATCAAAGCAAAATAAACCAATTCAGTGACCATTATATTAATCTTAAATATATTGCTTTTTAATTTTGATCAGTCAAGGTTACAGAGAACTCAGGACAAAGCATAATCCCTCTAAATATAGATATGATGGCCTCAGGGTGTATATTAAAACAAAGATAGAGAGGTAGAGAGACAGGATATGACTATGCAGAAATTTATTTTACTAGACTATGTAAATTTACTCTAAGAGTTTGGTTGTTCTTTTCCTATTGAATAGGGGAAGTAGTGGAGATCAGGGATGAAAGGGATAAAAAGGTAAAATTTTTAATAGAAAAAATAAGTTTAATTTTTTTAAAATAGTGTTTTTCTTTTCATTATCATGGCTATTTCTTATTCATTATTTTTGTGTTACAATAATATCCCATTATATTCATGTGCTACTCTTTGTTTTTATTAATTTTTTTAAATTAAATTTCAATAAAATTTTTATTTTAGTTTAAATTTAACAGGCAAAGAACAAAAATGTTTAAATAAGTCTTTGAATTTCTGTTTAATACAGTTTGGTTTTTAAAATATGTATTAAATTTAAGTTTAATGAAACATTAACAAAATTACCCTTGTTTGCATCTCCTTGTGAATTTTTTTATTTTCTTCTGTGTATTTTTACATTTCCTTTCCTTTAATTTCCTTCTCTTTGTTGATGCGTTTTTGTTTTGTTTTCTTTGTAACTCCATTACTTCTTGTTCTGCAACAAAATAGAAGTATAATTAAGAAAAAACAGATCTAGACATTCACCATGTCTGAAAACATATGTCTTATTCTGTAACTCTGAGTTATGTGCTTCATGCTACTTATGCCCTTATGGAGCATATACTCCAAGGAGATTAAAGACATAGAAAAAGGTCCTATATGTTTGCACCAAAATACTCAAAGCATTGCTTTTTGTGGTATCCCCAAAACTTGGAAATAAAGTGAAGAAATGCACTATCATTAGAGCGATGAGTTGGTGAAACCATATTAGAAAACAATTTAATACTATACCTTAAAGTCCTAAACTGTTCCATTAACCCACCTATTAGCAAATACATGCTCCAAAGAGGTCAAAAAGAAAAAGGAGGCATCCATCCATATACAAAATTTACAGAAGTACTTTGGGTTGTAGTAAAAACTACAGACCTTAGTTGGGGAATGACTGGGCAATTTGAGGTATATAAATGTAATAGAAACTTATTGTGCTGTAAGAACTGATGAATTCAAAAGATTCAGAGAAACTTGGGAAGAATTGTTATAAACTGGAAAAGAGAGAAATGGGCTGAATAAGGAAAATGATTTGAACTGATCTTAACAATAACTGATTAATGCAGTCACTAGTCATAACTGAATATATGATGATGAAGTAAACTTTCTGTCTCTTGGTAGAATAGTGAAGGCCCACAGATACAGAGTAAAACAGACATTTTTCAGACATAGCCAATGTCTAGATCTTATTTTCTAAAATATACTGACTTGTTGGAAGACTATTTATTTTCATATGGTGACAAGAGCTGGAACCAATTCACATCTCCATGTTACCAGAAAAAGCTATGGTTATGCAATAAGGTGTGAATTAAGCCCATTCTTTTAGGAGAAGACATATAAGACTAAAATGATGGTAAGTCTTGCTGGAAAGGATTGCCATTGTAGGTTCAAGTGTTAAGTTACAGCAAGACTTGAACTAGAATATCAAGGCACTGAGATGCTCTAGTTATTCCAAGGATGACTTAGATTGCAGCCATAGTAATATAGCCCTTTCCCATCTAGTCCATATACAATGAACCATCAGTAAACCAATATATTCAAAAATTACCTCCCATGGTGTTATCATAGTCCATTTTTTGAAAAGTAAGTTATTGACTCAGTATTCTTTTTGAACATGTTCACTGCAAAAGATTTGTGGTATAAGGGATAGGAAGGCTTATCCACATATATCCAGTGTTTAATTTTTAATTTGAGCAAATCATAACAGGTGACATTCTCATTGCTTGCCAGTTGTGATCCTAAAACTGCTTCAAAAGTCTTAGTGCAGTTTTAAGCTATTAAAGCTATTAAAAGCTTATTTTTATGCTATTAAAGCTTAAAACTGCTAAGCAGGCTGACTTCAGAAAAGCCTGGGAAAATCTACATGAACTGAAGCTGAGTGAAATAAGCAGAACCAGGAAAACACTGTACATACACATCAACAACAAGACTGTGATGGACTTGGCTCTTCTCAATAACATGGGGTGATTCAAGGCAATTCCAATAGACTTGGGATAGAAAATGCCAATTGCATCCAGAGAGAGAACTATGGAGAATGAATGTGGTTAGAAGCATGGTATTTTCATCTTTTTGTTAGTTTGCTTTTTCTTTCTTGTGTTTTTTTTCCTGTATATTTCTTGTTTATTTTTCTTGTATAACATGACAAATATGGAAATATTTAAAAGAATTGCACATATTTAACCCCTATCAGCTTGCTATTGCTTGCTGTCTTGGGGAGGAAGCAGGTAAGGGAGGGAAGGAGAAAAATTTAGAATGCAAAGTTGTACAAAAATGTATGTTGAAAACTATCTTTTACATATATTTAGGAAAATAAAATACTATTTTTAAAGTATTCACTTATGTATTATTTACATTAAGTGCAATGCCCAGATTACTTATTAAGCATGACTAAATCTTTTCTTGCACTACTCATTTGATTTTTAGCATGTTCCATATTAGTTGTATGTGTGTGTGTGTGTGTACATTAAGTGCAATGCCCAGATTACTTATTAAGCATGACTAAATCTTTTCTTGCACTACTCATTTGATTTTTAGCATGTTCCATATTAGTTGTATGTATGTGTGTCTATAAATGATTTTCTCATTTAGACTAGACTTTTTTGAGGAAGGAGTCAAGTTTATTTCTATGAATCTCTTCTGCTGGTTCAATATCTTATACAGAGCAGGTACTCAAATATTTGTTGACTTAATGATGAATGTTTCTTTTCTTCTCCTGAGACTTACCATTATTTATGTCTTAGATCTTTTCTCCTTAAAGAATGAGCTTAATTACAACCTGTTCCATAATTGCTACTTTTCTGGTAACACGGAGATGTAAAATTGTTCTAGCTATTGTCTTCATGTGAAAATAAGTTGAAGGGTAGGAGAGGTTGTGAGAAGGTTGGCATTTTTATGTCCTTAGTGGAAATCTGAATTGGTCCAGCCGTTCTGGAAAATAATTTGAGAACAACTAAAGAAAAGCAATTGTTCATACCCTTTGACCCAATGATCCATCAACTTGAATCAGTGACAGGCATAAAGGTCCTTCACGTGCCCAGTTGCTCACATTAGTCCTTTTTGTAGTAACCCCAAATTGGAAACAAAGTGAACACCCATTGATTGGGTAATGGCTGAAGAAACTGTGGTTCATAAATATAATGGAATACCATTGCACCTTAAGAAATAATGTGTGACCACTTCAGACAAACATGGGAAAGCATATATGAAGTGATACAGTCAAGGAGGCAGATCTGAAAGCATAATATGCATAATGACTCTAACAACATAAATGAAAACAACACTGAAAGGCAACTGGATTAAGAATGTATTATTTTGTTAGGCTTAAGTCCTTTTATTTATTGCAAAGGAGGGTTTCATGGAGCATGTTAGAAAACGACTCGAGTAACAAAAATGAAATAAAAGGCATCAGTTACAATGGAAACATAAGTAAATGAATTGAAGTAGTTTGATTTAACTGAACTATTAAAAAGGATAAACTTTTGTTTAAGTTACCTGCCAGGTTAATTTTCTTAAATATCTATTCTAGTTGGGTCATGCACAGGCTTAGATGATTCTTCTTGAAAAAATGAGTAATATAGTAGTCTAGGACATAGATTCAATATTATGCATTTGGAAGGATGTTTAATTATCCATAATTTATTCCAAAGCACATCTGGTTAGAAGCTCACCTTTTAATAAGACTGAACTGATTTCCCACTCCAGCCAAAGAGCATGGATTGCCCTATAAAAATAGATTACATTATGCAGCCTATACCGCTGAGAGATGACATTCAGCAAACTTAAGATATTTACTGAGCTCATTTTGTGACTACAAATCATATTTGTAGGCTTCATTCATCAAATTTGCTTTGCATTCTGCATATATGACAAAATCAATACCAAAATAAAATGGGGTGAAATAAGCCTCCATACATATCTAAGGAGTTTTCCCAGTGTCATCAAAATGTCATCCTGTAGTAAAAACTAAAAGATGACATTGATCGTAACCCTTTTGGACTTCACCAACTTTTTACCTTTGCTACACACTTTGAAGCTTGATGAAACTACTTGGAATCATAGAATGCTACTTTTAAAACATTTGTCTTCAACAGAGATTTCACATGTTACAGCTCTGTCATTATAACATATCCCTACTTTCAAGGGAAATGAGCCTAAAATAGAACTGCCTCTCACAACATGATATCTCTGGGGCAGCAAGTTAAATGTCAAGGTGGCCACATGAGTTAGTGGGCCTGAAACTGGTTATCAAACAGCTAGCTCCTCCTCAGTGCTGTGAGATTGGGGCTGCTCGCTCCCAAGAGTCCGTTTTTAATAATAGAGAAAGGACAACTGAGCAGGTAAATATTCTTCTGAAAAAACATGAGCCATTCCATCCCATGCCTGGTGGCTTTATATGCCCAGAGGAAGCTGGAAATAGAAATGCACAGAATACTTTGTCGTCTTGCTTTGGTATGCTCACGAGAAGCATGAACAAAAAGACCCCTGTGCAGATTAATTGCAGCTTCTGGGCCAACATCTGTTGCAGAGGATGAAGAAGCAGAGAACTTTTATTTCTAATGTGCCCAGAGTCATCTGACTAAATCAACCCGAACTTTAATGTCCTATGACTTTAATATGAAGGTGAACAAAGGAGAAGGTGGGAAGAAAATAAGGGGGAAATGAGATTCAAGGTTTCTTCAATATTGGAGCTGAAGAGAGACCTCCCGCAAGGAGGAACCTTCTGGTGCCAAAGGTACCCATGCAGACTGGCAGCATTTCTTCATCTGATGGCGTCAAGGGGTTTCCTGGAAGGAGAGAGACTCGGAGTCATGAAGCTAGTCTCTGAGCTCAGATCTAATGGCTCTGTGGCCAGCTCTGGTTCCCTGTGTACACGAGAATGGCCAGAGATTTCAAGACTACGCAGGTACCCATGCAGCAGTAATAGGAAGACATGCATGAAATGTGGCTGAGCAATGAAAATGGGACAGTGAGAATATGCAAGATGACCACAATAATTGTGAGACGTATCTCATGGCAAGAGGCAGCCTACGAGTGCACAATGAATAACATGCTGTCAGATATGACCAATGTAAGAGGGCTTGTTGGTGCTTTGCAGTCCTTCCTTGTTATGAGAGGATTCTAGGTCAGGAGGAAGAAAGGTGAGTTCTGGGAAATGACACTGCTTTTTTTTTTTTTTAAGCTAAGCATAAATAAATATTTTTAAGGGTAATAGAGAAGGATCAATAACTATTGATCCATTTGTCTACTTTCTCATCTATATAAAATCTTTATGAAAATGGTCTCTGTGTATGTGAAACCATGCTGTCTGCAATCTAGCTCTCAGATTCATCCCCTTCATTCCCCTCCACTTAAGAAACCTGGATTCTATCCCTTGAACTAACTTAGCCTGTGATAAGTGCTCTTTGGCTTTATATTTCTTGGAATCTGCCTCATTTCTAAGCAATATTCCCTCAGTTATAACATTCTACCCTTTCCAGGTTGCATTTCTATATTGCATTTCCCATTAAAATGTGAGCTTCTTGAGGGCTTACTTTCATGTATTTGTATTCACAATGCTTAGCACAATGCTTGGTGCAAAGTAAGCTATTAGTAGTGCTTTATCATTCATTTATCAAGGATATCTTGATCAGAGTAAGTGAAAATAACAGGAACATTCTCACATATATTTTTCTTTTTTAATAATAGCTTTTTATTTTCAAAATAAAGGCAAAGATAGTTTTCAACATTCACCCTTGCAAAACTTGTGTTTCAGTTTTTTCTGCCTACCGACCTCCCCTTCCCCTAGATAGCAAGTAATCCAATATAGGTTAAACATGTGCAATTCTTTTCAACATACTTCTGCACTTATCATGCTGCATGAGAAAAATCAAAGCCAAAAAATGAGAAAGAAAAAAAAACAAGCAAACAACAATAACAAGGTGAAAATACTATGTTGTGATCTATATTCAGTCCCCATAGTCCTCTCTTGGATGCAGATGGCTCTCTCTATCACAGATCTGTTGGGATTGGCCTGAATTACCTTATTGTTGAAAATAGCCAAGTCCATCATAGTTGATCATCACATAATCTTGTTGCTGTGTACAATGTTCTCTTGGTTCTACTCATTTCACTTAGCATCAGTTCATGTAAATCGCCCAGACTTTTCTGAAATCATCCTGCTGGTCGTTTCTCACAGAACAATAATATTCCATAATATTCATATGCCATAATTTATTCAGCCACTCTCCAGTTGATGGGCATCCATTCAGTTTCCAGTTTCTTGCCACTACAAAAAGGGCTGCCACAAACATTCTTGCACATGTGGGTCCCTTTCCCTCCTTTAAGATCTCTTTGGGACACATATTTTTCTACAATGGATCACAATCACGCTGCTGACTGAGAGGCATAGAAAATATAACATCAAACTATGTTTATTACTTATTTAGTAGAAAAAAGTCATCTGATTTGGTAGAGCTGAAATGAATCTTGTGGCTCTTTTCAAAACATTAAAATGTTAAGATCTTAGCACAGTCCATGACAGAACTACAGAGATGTTTAATCATCTTCTGAATATCACCCTTATAAGAAACCTATAAGGGGGAAGTAGTGCTTTCTTAAAGTGTATGATGACATCATGGAGGATAAAGTGTGTAAAAGCCAAATAGAAGAGTGATTAGAACAGATGTTGAAATTCTCCAGATACAGCTTTTTCTTTTTTTTTTTTTTTTTTTTTGAGGATAATATAATGCTTAGAGCATCAAGTTTCAGGACACTCTTGGAACTTATTAATGAAATTCACAGTCACTCTAAAGAGTTTGGGTTGGTACAGGAAAATCCCAAGGAAAAAGCCTGTGTTTTGCTCAGATAAGAAGATGGACAAGCTCGTGAGTGAATCTAAAGCAGATGAGTAAGGCTCAGTTTAATGGGAAGAGATTGAGCAGTACTTTGTAAAATTTAAAGATCCTCCCCAGTTCAACAACTCACCTTTATAATGGTGATTATGCCCAAGTGGTAATACTTTGGGGTGGGAACATGGAAAACAGGTTTTAGAAAAACCACAATTGTAGGTGGCTCAAAGGCCAAGGAAGTGATAGATGATAGCCTCACTAGTGTATTGCTAGTGATATGTTTCATGAGAAATGGCAGGAAAGGCATTACTGAGGCCATACACTGTGGCCTAGTGGAAAGTCCACAGTTTCAGGAGAAGAGCCATGTTGGAATCCTAACTCAGCTGCTTACTGCCTGTGTGATTTATTTTCTCTTCTCTTCGGTTTCCTTGTCCTTTAAACAAGGAGTTTGAAATAAATGAGATCTAAAGTCTCCTTATTTTTAATCCTTTGGAAGAAGCAAGTTCCTCTAAAAAAGAAGATGATCCAGCCATGAAATTAGAGGGATAACCTCACAATGGCAATAGAATTCACAACATCTTAAAGAATTGGTGTGAGGTCTCAAGGAAGATTTGTGGGAGGCCTTTCCTGACTTTTCTCAGTTGCTAGTCACCTCTCTCAAAATAAATATATATTTATTTGGCATGCATTTAGTAATTACCCACTTGTGAGTATGTGTATACTTGATTCCCAGTAAAATAATAAACTCTTTGACACAGGAACTCTCTTACCCCTATGAGAACTAATGGATCACTGAGCCATTGAATAGAAATCAGTTGTTTTAGATTATTTGCACTCTTGTATTTCTGTAGCACTTCCATATTTCTAGGATCTATGATGTGATCATTGTGGCTGATTTAGGTCACATACTCCTTTACACCTTAGTAAATGATCTTTATATAGGTTCTTGTGACAAAAACAAAAGAAAATAAAACCAAAAATCCCACATATCCTCTGGTGGCTAATACTTTGGTGAAGAGCCTCTCCTAACTTACCTTGGATGGTCATCAGACAGTATCACCAGGATTTATTTCTAAATCTTCCAGCCTTTTAGGAGCTACCACAGATTGTTCTCCACTGGCATAGTGTTCAGAACTCCAAGATGAATTCCTAACCATGATGAGGCAAAAGAGTGATCAAGAAAGCAGCAAGCATTTATTAAGCACCTTCTATGGGCCAGGCAAAGTATTAGAATATGAAAGCCAAAATTTGACCCCAGAGAAGATCTCAGAAAATGCTTCTCCATTCCCTCTTTGCACATGTGGAGGGCCATGAGGGCTGGGATTATGAAGTGCTATAAATGCTGTCAAATGTGGTTGATGTATTGTTTGATTTTGCTAGATTTTTTTTCTCTTAAAATCTTGTAATTAGGTGTACCTCACTGGTGGTGGTGGGGATATCCAGGAATAAAGATAATATAAAAATAAAAGATGTCAATAAAAGACTAAAAAAAAGAAAAGAAAAGAACTATGCTTTTTAAAATCTTCTTGTAATGTAAAATTGAATGATTTTCCTATTGCTCATTCTTCATATGAAGTATTCCATTCTCAACTCTTTCTCCATCACATGTTCACTTATTTTTATATTTTTTCTCATTGTTTTTGTAAAATACCATTTTTCATACATACAAAATTGTTGAGGAGCTCACATTGTATTGGTATATTTAATGTGGATATTATAGGTTCTTAAGTTTAACAGGGATGTTGCTTAGGTGATTGAGAATGACTAACAAAGCTTTTGTATTTAATTGACTATTACCCAATTCTATTTTCTACCCAGTAGAGTTCTGACTTCTATTTGCAAAAAAAAAAATGACAATGAAGATATTGATGTTACCAGTTTAGTGAGTATTTTTAATATAATGTTTTTATCTTTTTTTTTTGGTGGGAGGAAAATTTGGCCCTTTCTGATCATCTTTACCAACTTCCTTTAATGTATTTAACCGAGGGGCTGAAGAAATACTACAAGATTAGGCTTTCTCCAGTAATTATAGTGCTTAAATGGTTTCAGTACCAGGGAAAGCTCCAAGCAGCATACAACAACAAATTTAAGTGAAGTTGGCAATACCAGTTACAACTAATGAAAGTAAATGAAATTATGTTCTTACTGTTAAGATTTCTTGTCTTAGTTGTGTGTGTGTGTTTACAGTGATACACTAGGCAATCATTTGTAGTAAATGGGTATTTTAAAACTTTTAAGTGATAATGCCATCTCAACTTAACATCACTGGTAGAGTCCTCCAGGTTAGCTGGGCACATTTTGGATATCAGCTGTGAAATTCCAGAATTATTAGTTCTGTCTTTATTTTCTTCCCGCTTTCTGACATATTTACTGCCAGTTGATATATTACACTGACATTTTCTATAAGGACAGTGTTATGACTTATGATTCCATCAATCACTGCTGTAAAATTTCTCTTGTGTCAATAGTGCCTCTTTTAATCTATTTCTGAAAAATGACTTGTGTTCATAAGCATTATGGAAGCTTAAGTTATGCCATAGTTGCACTATTAAAAAGTGTCGACACTGCTCTTATTTTTAACTTTATTTCCTCTGTCTAAAAATAAAGTCTCACAATTGTCTCATCAGAAATGTTAGACCACCTTTTCTTGAAATTGCTCAATCACAGAATTTTGATTAGAAGGAATTCAACAGCTGCTGAGTCTAACTCAAAAAGTTTTCCAACTAAGCGTTCCTTCTCTCTCCCTCCCTCCCTTCCCCCTTCTCTCTCTCTCTTTCCTTCCCTCCCTGTCTCCCTCTGTCTCCCACTCCCTCCCTCCCTTCTCTTTCTCTCTCCTTTCTTTCTTTCTTCCCTCTCTCTCCCTTTTTTCTCTCCCTCCTTCCTTTCAAAGTCCCTCCTTTTTCTCTCCCTTCTTCCCTCTCTCTCTCCCTCCCTCCTTCTCTTTCTTCTTCACACCCCCCATCTCTCTTTCATTTACATAAAAATTTCCCACTACACACTCTACATAAAACATCCACTAACTGGTCATCTGGCCTGTCCTTTCAGATCTCCAAGGAGAGGGAACTTACTACACCCTATGCTACCTCACTCAACTCTTTGGGGCAGTCCTAATTATTAGTATTTCCTGACATCAGTCTGAAATTTGTCTTTTTGCAACTTTCAAATCTTGTTCCACTTCTGTACTTGAAGCCAGACAACTAATTCCTGACCAACATGATTACCCTTTAAATGCTTAAAGACGGCCATGATTTCCCTTTTGAGTCTTCCCTTCTCTAGGCTAAGCCATATTAATTGTTTTTTTTTTAATGTACCATTTTTTTTCTTTCAGAAGATCTTTAAAAAACCATTCAGCAAAGGGAAAAATAATTTTGCATTTCCTACTGTTCCTTCTATACCTCTAGCTATACATTCTAACATTAGCATTATTTTTAAATAACAGTACTACACTAGTTACATTGGGCTTAAGAGTTATATCTTCTTTATCTCCCATAATATACTTCCCATGCCATTTCTTTTATTATAACTTGGTCATCAATGGTATTTTAAAATTCAATTTCTATTCATATCTATAAAATAGATTCTTGCTTATATTCTCAGGTTGGCATCATTATCAATTTTGTGTTATTATTCATATAATACTTTTCTTACAATTCATACAATAATTCAAATTATGATATTGACCCTCTTTTATGAATGGTTCCAGAGAAATGTAGTGAGTTGTATACTTGTAGTCATATAGATGCCTGTGATAAATTTAATTTTCTGAGTCATTAACAAAAATATTAAATAACATGGGACCCAGATATGACTACTAGAGAATACCACATGTAACATATTAAATAAATATTTCAGATTGATTGAATTGATGAATGACTTTCCACCTGATATAAAGCCATTGCTAACACAACTTTGAGCATAATACTATAACTAGTTGTATAGGCAACTGATGGTTGTATGGTCTATATTAGACCACATTTCGCCAATTTATCGGTCATTCATTACAGAAAAGAAAGTTTCACTTAAGTCAATTGATTTTTATTTTCTTTTACTTATTACACACAAGATTTATTACATTATAGATCTCCTCAATATGTCAGGACTATGTGTCATAGAGTGATTTAAGGCTACTCCATAAACCAATCTTTTGTCTAACAACTTTGGCACTTAGTGTAATATCTTGCATGAAGACATTTAATTTTTTCCTCAGATTTATCCATTATCATTACAAGTTATTAAATATCTGTATTTTACCAATATCATAATGACTGACATTTCTGGGGACAATCCAGAAAGGAGAAGAAATGAGTCTTTGTAAAATTATCTGCCACTAGCTAAGAAATAGAAAGATTTCACAAAGCACTTTACATACATAGTTCATTTGACACCCTCCCAATAATAAATCATTATTATAGTTTTCACTTCACTCACATTTAAAAATCAAATTTCATTTTTTTCAATTAAGCAAAATCTTCCTTCTCTGTCCCACTTACCCTCAATTTCAAAGGAAAACAAAATTCTTGTAACAGATATGTCAATTCAAGCAAAACAAACTCATATTGACCTCTCATATGAGTCCTTTGCAAATGTTTCCAGGACTTGACTCTTATTAGCCACTACTATGTTATACTTGGAGCCTACAAGACAGAAAATAGGAATATTGACAGACAGCTAAAAAGAGCTATAGATTCTTGGACAATTTTACAAACAATAATAAAAGTTAAATAAAATATTTGCATCATGTGAAAATGTTTTTAGTGAGTCTACTTTTTCCCTTGATCATCAGAGCAGAAATCAAACTCTCTAAAGGGAGAAGGTGTCCACTCCCCATACCCAAAACGACCCTCTACTTGATCCCCAAACCAGGCATATCTCCCTGAAAGAAAATTTGCCCAGGGCTGGAAGTTATGCATTGCTCTTCCCCCCTGCCTCTCCCAGCTTCGTCCTCAGGCCTTTGCAAAGTACTCACTGTTTTTTTATCCATACAGATATTCCTTGGGCTGATTACACAAGCATATGAGTCTGGATCCCAGAGACCTGGATTTCTGGGGACAATCTAGAAAGGAGAAGAAATGAGTCTTTCTAAAATTATCTGACACTAGCTAAGAAATAGAAAGGCAGATCAGTGGAACATCTTAGACATATAAAGCACAGTAGCAAATGAATATAGTAACTTTATATTTCACAAATGTAGAGATTTAAGTTTGGGGGATAAGAATTTATTATTTGGTAAAAATTGTTGAGAAAGCTGGAAAGCAGTCTGGCAGAAATTGGGCATAGACCAATATCTTACACACTTACCAAGGTAACATCAAAATAGATACATGATCTAATTATAAAGTGAGATCACAAGAAAATTAGAAGAACATGCCACATATTACCTCTCAGGCTTATGGATAGGAAAACAATTTATGAATAAACAAGAGGTAGCATTACAAAGTGTGACGTGGATAATTTTGATTACATTAAATTAAAAAGTTTTTTACAAATAAAGCCAATGCAGTCAAGGCTGAAAGATAAGCAGAAAATTGGGGGGAAATTTTATCAACAGTTTCTCAGATATATTTCAGATATGTCTCAAATATATTTAAAAAGTTGACAAATCTATAAGAATATAAGTCATTCCTTGGTTGATAAATGGTCAAAATATGTGAACAGGCAGTTTTTCAATGAAGAAACCAAAACTACATAATCATATGAAAACATTCTCTAAATCACTATAGATTAGAGAAATGCAAATTGAAATAATTCTGAGGTACCACCTCACATCTATCAGATTAGTTATAATGATAAAACACAAAAGAGACAAATGTTGGAATGAATATGGAAAAAATTGGGACTGTAATTCACTGTTGGTAGAACTATGAACTGATCCAACTATATTTGAGAACAATTTGTAATTGTGCCCAAAGAGCATCAAACTGTACAAACAATTTTATCTGGAAACACCAATATTGGGTCTGTTCTGGGACAAAGAAAAATAACTTATATGTTCTAAAATATTTAGAGCAACTCTCTTTGTGGTGGCAAGAAACTGGAAACTGAGGCACTGTCCATCAAGTGTGGAATGACTAAACAAGTTGTGGCATGTGATTATGATGTAATACTTCTATGCTATAAGGAATAAAGAACTGGTTGATTTTTAAACAAGCATGGAAAGACTTACATGAAATAATGAAAAGTGAAATGAGCAGAATCAAGAGTACATCATACACAATAACAAATGTTGTCATAAGAACAACTTTGAATGACAAATTCATTTTGAGCATCATAAAGACTTAAATCAATTACATAGGACCTAGGATGGAAGATGTTACCCACCTCCAGAGAAAGAACTGATAAATAGATATATAGAGAGTGATTTCACACACACACACACACACACACACACACACACACAGGCATTTGTGTTGAATGATAGCGGGATAGAGGAAAAAAGTACACAGCAGAAAACAAAAGAAAATTTAGAAGGGAGCACAGAAAATAATGAGTAGTATTTATTACATAATTGTTTTTTAAACAAATACTGTGAAATAGAAATTCATGGTTTTATATTGAATACTCTTTCTGTGTTGAGCTGTGTATGTGGAAATATCTGTGTGTGTGTGTGTGTGTGTATTCATTTTTAAGTTCAAAATATTTTTTAAAAGAAGTCTTTGTGAGACCCCAGCTTTTGGGATAAGTATTCACTATTTGACAAAAACTGCTGGGAAAACTGGAAACTAGTGTGGAAGAAATTAGGGCTTGACCCACATCTAACACCACATACCAAGATAAGATCTAAATGGGTTCATGATCTGGATATAAAGAGTGATACTATAAGTAAATTAGAGGAATGTAATATAGTTTACCTCTCAGACCTATGGAGATGGAATAAATTTATGTCCAAAGAAGAACTGGAACTCTTAATTGAAAACCAGATAGATAACTTTGACTATATTAAGTTAAAAAGTTTTTGTACAAACAAAATCAATGCAGACAAGATTAGGAGGGAAGCAATAAATTGGGAAATCATCTTTACATTTAAGGGTTCTGATAAAGGTGTCATCTCTAAAATATATAGAGAATTGTCTCATATTTATAAAAATTCAAGCCATTCTCCAATCAATAAATGGTCAAAGGATATGAACAGACAATTTTCAGAGGATGAAATTAAAACTATTTATAGTCATATGAAAAGGTGCTCCAAATCACTATTGATCAGAGAAATGCAAATCAAGACAACCCTGAGGTACCACTTCACACCTGTCA
>JAJPUD010001838.1:268451-280082 GCA_023553655.1 Myrmecobius fasciatus | reverse complement strand
GCATTTCTATTGGGCTTATATCCCAAAGAAATCATAAAGGAAGGAAAGGGCCCCACATGTGCAAGAATGTTTGTGGCAGCCTTTTTTGTGGTGGCTAGAAACTGGAAACTGAATGGATGCCCATCAATTGGAGAGTGGCTGAATAAATTATGGTATATGAATGTTATGGAATATTATTGTTCTGTAAGAAATGACCAGCAAGATGATTTCAGAGAGGCCTGGAGAGACTTGCATGAACTGATGCTGAGTGAAATGAGCAGAACCAGGAGATCATTATACACGGTAACAACAGTACTATATGACGATCAATTCTGATGGACATGGCTCTCTTCAACAATGAAATGTTTCAAACCACCTCCAATTGTTCACTGAAGAAAGCCATATACACCCAGAGAGAGGGATGCGAAATGTGGACCACAACATAACATTCTCATACTCCTTGACTGATGTTTGCTTACATTGTGTTTCCTTTATCTGATATATCGTTTGTGTAGATAAGATTTTTCTTGCACAACAATGATAAGTTTGGAAATATGTATACATATATTCGATTTGCCAATATTTTAACATAATTAACATGTAGTGGATATCCTGCCCTCTAGGGGAGGGGTGGGGAGTTGGGGGGAAAATTTGTAATAGAAAGCTATGTAAGGGTTATTGTTGAAGAATTACCCACACATATGTTATGCAAATCAAATAAAAATAAAATTTTAAAAAAAGTCTTTGTGGAGCAGTTAGAGGGCACAGTGGATAGAGCACCAGCTCTGAAGTCAGGAGGACCTGAGTTCAAATTTGGTCTCAGATACTTAACATTCCCTAGCTGTGTGACCCTGGGCAAGTCACTTAATCCCAATTGCCTCAGCAAAAAAAAAAAAAAAAATTCTTTTGTCTATAACCAGGACAAGGGTAAGTAATGTGCTTTCTGGACCCAAATGGGAGAAGCTGGCCTATTATGTAAGAACAATGATATAAGTGCTCTCTTTATAAGCAGCTGAACAAAAGAAATAGTCAGGTATGAAAATGGGGCAAATCATCACTGCACTTTCCATGAGGCATTGCCTTTAATCAATAGCAATTTTTTCATATAACTTCAAGGAAAAACACTCTGCCTGACATTTTGGTAACGTGAGTAATTAATGATGATGTTAAATTGACCTCTGGCATGTCCCTCCTATAGCTAATGGAGTTAGTATAGAAGGAAAGGTGCCTGTTTGTACATCATGATTTTTCCTAGCTGGATTCACTTGTATTAAGTTCCGAGTTCTGGCTTGATGCCTCAAACTATTACTTTGAGTAAAATGAACAGACATTCTGACAAGGGCACTCTGCTCCTCTGACTGCTCAAGTCTAAGCTAATAGATAACTGCTAAGGTGGAGTTGAAAATTAATGGCACCCGGGGGCAGCTAAGTGGCACAGTGGATAGAGCACCAGCCCTGAATTCAGGAGGACCTGAGTTCAAATTTGATCTCTGACACTTAACATTCCCTAGCTGTGTGGCCCTGGGCAAGTCACTTAACCCCAATTGCCTCAGGAAAAAAAAATTAATGGCACCGTATTAAGGATTGTAAGCACAGTCAACCTAATAGTATATGTAGGATGAGATGAAAGAAGTCCTCTCTCCGTCTTCCATGACTCATGTGTCCTTTCTTGGCACTTAATGCCATTGTATAATAGCACTTAGTTATTGCTACAAAACTATGAATAAATAAACCTGCCAGAATGGTGTATAAAATGAATTTGCATTAGGGAAGAGCTTGGCTTGTCAGTATTTTAGTTACATGATCTTAGGGAAGTCATTTAAACTCTCTGGTCCTTGGTTTTTCCACCTGTAAGAGAGAGATGATGATATTCACAGTCCCCTTCCCACAGGGTCATTGTGAGGCAAGCGCTGTGTATCCATTAAAGTGATTTGTAAATCTGAGTTGTGACTAGAAAAGTAGGTAAGATCCACCTTTATTCTTTTAACATAATAAATATGAATTCTGATTACTACTATCAATGGAGGCATAGCATGAGAGAAGGGTGGTGGAGTAAACCACTCTAGTGAATGATGTCAGACAATTAGTCTTAATGGAGTGTGGATTCCCCATATATGCTCAGACCCCTTTTGAGAATGATGACATTGTATTGATTTTATCAAGCCTGGCAACAAATACGCACACTCACATTAGTGGATAATGATGATCTGTCACCCACTTTTAAAAATATATATAACTTTTATTTTATTTTTCTCAATTAAGAAACAATTATTTTCTCTTCCTTCCCCCCCCCACAAAAAAAAAAGACTTTTGTCATACGTGCACACTGAAACAAAAGAAATTCTCACAATGACTATGTCCAAAACTGTGTCTCATTTTGCTCACTTTTCTGTCAGAGATTGAGGAACATGCTTTATTATCATACCTCTGGAATTAGGATTGATAACTATATTGATAATATGCTTAATCATAATAGTTTTTGCTCCTACCTCTTTTTTAACACTGTAAATTTTTATGTTTGCGTGTTTTTAATAGCTTTTTATTTTTCCAAATAAATGAAAGATAATTTTCAACATTTGTCTTTGCAAAACCTTGCATTCTAAATTTTTCTTTCTTTCCTCCTTGCACCCTCTCCCCTAGACAGCAAAAAATATGATATAGGTTAAACATATGCAATTTTTCCAAACATTTCCATATTCATTGTTCTGTGCATGAGGAAAAAAAAAACAAGTAAATCACAAAAGTCAGTGAAAATACTATGCTTTGATCCACATTCAGTCTCCATAGTTCTTTCTCTGGATGTGGATGGCTCTTTTCATCACAAATCTATTGGAAATGCTTTGAATTACCTCATAGTTGAAAAGAACCAAGACCATCACAATTGATTTTCACATAATCCTGTTCTTGCTATGTATAATGTTCTCTTGGTTCTGCTTACTTCACTCAGCATCAGTTCATGTAAGTCTCTCCAGGCTTTTCTGAAATCATCCTGCTCATCATTTCTTATAGAACAATAATATTCCATGACATTCATATACCACAGCTTATTCAGATATTCCTCAACTGATAAATATCCACTCAATTTCCAGTCCCTTGCCACTACAAAAAGGGCTGCTGCCACATTTTTGCATATGTGCATCCTCTTCTCTTTTGTATGATTTCTTTGAGTTACAGACCCAGAAAAGATACTGCTGGATCAAATAGTTTTATAGCCCTTTGGGCATATTCCAAATTGCTCTCCAAAATGGTTGAATCATTTCACAATTCCACCAATAATGCATTATTGTAGTTTTCCCACATCCTTTTCAACATTTATCATTATCTTTTCCTGTCCTCTTCCAATATGAGAGGTATGAGGTAGTACCTCAGAGTTGTCTTAATTTGCATTTTCTCAAATCAGTAGTGATTTAGAACATTTTTTTTCATATGATTATAAATGGCCTTAATTTCTTTGCTGAAAGTTGTCTGTTCATATCTTTTGACTATTTATCTATTGGGGAATGACTCATATTTTTTAAAAATTTAAGTCAGTTCTTTATATATTTTAGAAATGAAGCCTTTATTAGAAACACTGGATGTAAAATTTCTCCCTCCCCAGCTTTCGGCTTCCCTTCGAATCTTGGCTGCATTGGTTTTATTTGTGCAAAACCTTTTTAATTTAATGTAATGAAAATTATCCCTTTTGTATTTCCTATTGTTCTCTAATTGTTCTTTGGCCATAAATTCCTCCCTTCTCTACAGATTTGAGTGGTAGATTATCCTTTATTCTCCTAATTTGCTTATAGTATCACTCTTTATATTTAAATCATGAACCTGTTTCACCTTAATTTGATATAGGATATTAGGTATTGGTCATTGCCCAGTTTGTCATTGTGTTTCTTGTAAATAGCATAGTGTTGGATTCAATTTTTCATCCATTTTGCTATCCTTTTATGGATGAATCCATGCCTTTTACTGCTTAGGTTTATGATTATTGTGTATTTCCTTCTGTCCTATACTCTTATGTTTTTCTTTCTCTTTGTTTCTTTCCCTCTCTTTATAAAGAAAAAAGGCAGTGAGAACGTGTGTGTGTGTGTGTGTGTGTGTGTGTGTGTGTGTGTGCGTTTAGCAGTAGTATCTAGGTTTGGTTCAATCTGCAACTTTTTTTCTCTTTCTCTATCCAGAATCTAATCACAGAATCTCAAACTCTTTGTTAGTTACTCTCCTTGGAGTTTTCTTTGCTTAATCTCTCTCTTAACTTCCTCTCTTTCTTATTTCCTTCTTTGACTTTCCTTTCCCTCTAGCTTTGCAGTTAAATGAAATGTGTTTCTGAATCTGGTTCACATATTTCCTAGGGCAGTTATAAAGATCATATCAAAATATTTGTGGCTATGTTGTGTAAATTGTAAAGCACCATATAGATGTGAAGTGTTATTAATATTACCTTAAGAGGAAAGGAAGGTAATAAGCATTTATTTAATACTATATGTCAGACATTGTATAGTGCCCTTTACAATTATTACCTGTTAATCGGTCATCAGCTTTAAGCACCTATTATGTTCCAGACACAGTACTAATTAGGATTTACAAATTAAAAAAAAAAGTCACCAATAGTGGGACTCATATTTTAATGAGAAAACAACATGCAAATAACTATAAGGTACTGGATCTATGCAGTATAGATGGAACACAATTTTAGAGGGAAAGCATTATCAATAAGGATTAGGGGGAAGAGAAGACCTGGAAAGGTCCCCTGCAAATGGTGATCTAGAGCCAAGGAGGAGAATGGAGGAGAAAGAATATTCCAAACAAAAGCATATGCTACTTGACAATTTTTCCAAGAAATTTAGGGCATCAGATAAACTTCTCCACATTTCTCTAGTTGTCTTCTTGTGGTGAAATAAGACATCATTAAATGTATCCTAAAACTTAAAAGTCATCATAGGGGACCTAAAGGGGGTTCACAAAAGAATTAAAAAGACAAATAAAGCATGAAGTCTATACAGAAAAAAAGCACTATGATTATAAGAACAAAGCTTGATGTTAGAGAAATGTTGAGAAAATTTACCTGCCTCCACTCTTTCAGAAGTGGGGAACTCTGAAAATGTAATATTACATGTTATTGCTGTGTCTTGAGATTTTACTAAACTGCTTTTCTTCTCCCTTTTTAAAATTTTTGTTAAAAGAGATGTTACATGTATTGGACTATCTGCCATCTGGGGAAGGGAGTAGGGGGAAGGAAGGAAAAATTTGGAACAGAAAGCTTTGCAAGGGTCAGTGTTGAAAAATTAAACATGCATATGTTTTGTAAATAAAAAGTTTTAATAAAAATAAAAATAAAATAAAAGATGTTACAAGGGTAGGAAAGGAGAGGGGAATATATTTAGAAATGAAGGTGATATTGAAAACAAAATTTATCAGTAAAAACAAGATTAAAAAGTAATAGGTCTTTTTTCATTAAATTTTAATTTTTTTCAGTTACAAAGCATTGATTTTTTTTTCTTCTTTCTACTCCACTCCACTGGAAAAAAAAATAAAACCCTTGTAGCAAATATGCATAGTTATACAAAACAAATCCAGACAATAAATATTCATTTCATTGATCAGAGTTTTAAAGATTACCACAATTGTTCATTTTTTTAATTGTGTTGATATCATAATATGAATTCTTCTCCATGATCTATTCTCAGTAGTTCTGTTATTTTGATAAATATAACTCATAGAAGGGAGAGACTTGGGGAAAGATACAGCCCCAGAGCAATGCTGAAAGAAGGTTTTAGGAGAAGGGATACGGCTAGGAGTCATTTACTAGAGCCCTAGGTGTGATGGTTTTCAGGCTCTGACAGGACCTGGGGAATCATCAATGTTCCATCACTGGCAGTCTCATCAGGTCTCCCTTACTCCTGCTATCTGACTTTTTTTTTTCTATCTGACTTTTAAAATTATATTCACCTTCCCAGCAAGGCAGGTCAACAAGCCAGATGAAGGCCATGTAGGAAGGATGGGCTCAATCTCAGACTAGTCTGTCTCTGGTCTCACAGATAGGGTTCTTCTGCTGGGCAGTGGCAGGGAGAGCCCAACTGTGTTGAACATACATATGGCTTATGAAAGCTTCCAGAAAATGGCAGGAGGAGAGCATTAGACCCAAAGAGGCCAGTGTCTGGAGCAGAGACAGCCTGCCACAAACAAATCTTGCAGGTCCCACGGTGACCCATTATAAATTAGATTTATCTAAGATTTTTTGCTCATAAAATGGTATGACTCACTTCCCTCCCCATGCCCATCCAAATGACTGCTCTAACTTAGAGGGTATTGACTTGAATATACTAACATGTCACTGACTTTCTTTATCCTTGTGATGAATTTTGTCTTTGAAACACAAGATCCCTGAGGTGAAAATTTGCATGCTATTTGCTGATCCCATTTTCTCCATATAGTTGTTTTTGGAATGTGTCATTACTCCTGTGTTCCTCTATAATATTTAATCCTAAATATCTTGGCAGTGTTAAAACAGTTTGAGATTTATCATGTTTACTAATGTAGGGACATTGATTTTTAATTTTTATAGAATATATCAGTTAGAAATATTACTTGCAAAGCCACTGGTTTGGAAACTACTTCCAAGAGAAGATACTCATATCTCATTTGGCCAAAATATAGACAGAAAATTCATTTTCTACAGGAAACCAATTTGTCTTCTAAGAATAGCATTTCAGAGAATCAAAGAAATTAGAGGTGGAAGAAATCAATTAGAGCTAATCTACTACTTGTCAGAAAGGGATTGCTTTCTGTGGAATATTTTTTAGTTTTTTGTCCACTTTAATTTTAAATGTCCCATGGGATGGAGGCTGTGTTACATCCCATTGAAGTCTTTCCTTTAATCTAATTAACCTCTTCTGAATTCTTTTTTTGTCATGCTGAGCCTTCATTCTGTCTTTCTTAAATCTGTACCATTACTTTTAATCAGGCTCCCTTTTCATACTAAATAATTCTTTTTCTGGCTGCTGTACTTATACTCTGGGTATTTTAAAGAAGTTAGCTTTTACATAATGAAGCTATATAGGTTTAATTCTTATAATTTTTATCTCCTCTTGGTACTTTAATACTTTTCCTTAACAATCAGGTTTTTAAAACAGTAAATGTTTTATTTTTAATAATAGATTTTTTATTTTCAACATATATGTAAAAATAGTTTTCAGCATTCATCCTTGCAAAATCTTGTGTTCCAAAATTTTTCCTCTCCTTTCTCCCTTTCCCCTCCTCTAGACAGCAAGCAATCCAAGATGTGTTAAACATGTGCAGTTTTTCTATTCATAGTTCCACATTTATCATTCACAAGAAAAATCATATCAAAAAGGAAAGAAAAAAGAGAAAGAAAACAAAAAACAAGCAAATAGTAACCAAAAAGGTGAAAATACTATGTTGTGATTCACATTCAGTCTGTATAGTCCTCTTTCTGGATGTGGATGGCTCTTTCCATCACAAGTCTAATGGAATTGGCCCGAATCACCTCATTGTTGAAAAGAGCCGTGTCCATCAGAATTGATCATCATATAGTCTTGTTGTTGCCGTGGATAATGATTCTCCTGGTTCTGCTCATTTCATTCAGCATCAGTTCATGCAAGTCTCTCCAGGCCTCTGTGAAATCATCCTGCTGGTCGTTTCTTATAGAACAGTAATATTCTATAACATTCATATGCTATAACTTATTCAGTCATTCTCCAATTGATGGGCATCCATTCAGTTTCCAATTCCTTGACACTACAAAAAGGCCTACTACAAACATTGTTACACATGTGAATCCTAGAATAAATGTTTTATTTTAAAAAACCTTTAAAGGCATCATGAATATAAGCAACTAAAAGTGCTTAATAATTTTCCATTTGAAGTAATTAATATTATTTCATCATAATTATATACCACAGCTTCTTTAGCCATTCTTCAATTGATGGGTAGGATCATTCTAGAAAAAAAAAACCCAGAAAGACTTACATGAACTGATGCAAAGTGAATTGAAAAGAACAAGGAGAACGCTGTACACATTAACAACATTAATGTTCAGGGAAGGATTGTGAATGATTTAGCGATTCTCAGCAATACAATATTCCACAACAATCCCAAAGGACTAATGATGAAACATACTATCTGCCTCCAGAGGAAAAACCTGACATTGTTTGAATATAGACTGAAGCATGCTATTTCTCACTTTCTTTCATTATTTTTCTTTTATTTGAGTCTTCTTGTACAAAATAACTAATAGGGAAATGTTTCCCGTGATTGCACATTTATAACTCATATCTGAAACAAAAAGTTTAATCAGAGCAAATCATCCTGCCCATCACTCTTCTGGTGGTAATCAGGATTCTTTGTCCATATACCATATTATCATTCACTTTTCCTCCTGTATGATTACACTTACTTTGAATTTTGTTCTTGTGATTGTTTTTTTTTTAATTTTGCATTATTTCACAAAGTTCTTTACAGATTTATTTGCATCCCCCATATTTGTTAGGCTTCACTGAAATATTGTATTCTTTTTAATCCAGACTCTGTGATTTTACTTGTATAGGGAACTCCCTTCGAGGAAAATTTCCTCTCCCAAGGTAGAATAGTGTCAGACCTAGAACTGTCCAAGAACATTGCATAGAAATTCCAAAAGATGAGGTGACTAGTCCAGTGACACACAACTAGAATACTTGTGACTTGGACTCAGGTTACTGACACCAAAATTCAGCCCTTTATCTACTATGTGACAATGTTTAGATTGATGATTCCCAATTCATTTACTCATTCTCCTATTATTGGACAGAGTATATTCTGAACAATAGGATATTTCACTTAAAGGGTAGGATTATTTTTACAACTTATACTCTATTACTTCCAGATTTCTCTCCATTCAGAATCTGCAACTTTGCAATTTCACTAGTAATGAATGAATATCTTTTTTTCTACAACTCTACCAGAATTGATTTTTATTGCTTTAAAATTTTTTTTTTGCCAATTTGATGAGTGTGAAGTATCTCAAAGCTGTTTTAATTTGCATTTATTTGAATAATGGTGAAGTTGAGCATTTTGAAATGATTACTTACAATTGGTGTTTTATCTTATGAAATTGAGTTATGTTTAAAGTGATTGCTTGGAACATAGTAGGCACTTAATAAATGTTCCCTTTCTGTTCTTCTCTTATGTTTTAACTATCCATTATAGAGAAGGATTTATCTTGGAAATGTAATTTTCATTTATTATTTTAATGTAACAACAGCTAAGCACTAGCCCACAGGGCACATAGTTTCCATCTTCCATAAAGTGTACCCTGTGGTTCTGACCTCCCATGCAGAATGGGTTAAATGGGAGTGGAAAAATTGGCCTCTAAAAAGAGAGGTCAGGTTCTCATTGTCAATCAGTAAGCATTTATTAAATGCTTATATGCAAGTCATTATGCTAGGTACTGGAGATAAAAGGAAAGACAGAAGACAAGAGTCCCTAGAAACTTACAATCTAATGGAAAAAAAACAACACCAAAACAATTATGAACAAATAAGATATAAACAGAATAAATTGGAGATAATCAAAAGAGGGAAGTCATTAAAATTAAGGGTCATCAGGAAAGGCTTCTTGTGGAAGATAGAATTTTAACTGGAAAATAAGGAAGCCCAAAAGGCAAAGATCATGAGAGAAGTAACTCCAGGTACAGGGCACAGCCTAGGAAATAATTACCTGAAGTACAAAAAATGAAGTGTCTTGTGGGAAGAATAGGCAGGAGGTCAGATTGCTTTTTAAAGCCCTTTTCCAGAGCACTAGAGAAAAATCACTCCAAAATAGCTTAGGATTGGTTGATATTTAGGGTCTCTCCAAAAAGCAATGG
The DNA here is from genome assembly GCA_023553655.1 of Myrmecobius fasciatus. NCBI lineage: Eukaryota > Metazoa > Chordata > Mammalia > Dasyuromorphia > Myrmecobiidae > Myrmecobius > Myrmecobius fasciatus. The sequence goes on along the minus strand of JAJPUD010001838.1, from coordinate 270,259 downwards.
GAAGATATTCAGTGCAGAATACAGGGAAGTATTGGAAAGTTATCAATTCCTTCCACACAAAAGAAATCACAAAAAACTCATCAGTAAGCATTGATGGTGATTTAAAACTTGAAACAGGAACATGATTCTTTGTGATGGAACCAGTATTCTAGTAATGCAAGTGCGCTGATTCCTTAGGACTTGAAGGTTACAGAAGTCTAACACTCAAACTACCTCTCTCTAAATGCAACTTCTTGTATTGTCTAACTTTATTAGTGGGGAAATCCACTGGGAAGCGCAAAAACCTGCCATCCTCCAACTGGTGAGATTGAGAGGGGCAGCTTGAGATTTCTTCAGCTACTTTTTTGGGAAAAAAAAAGTAGTTTTGGGCCACTTTTTGGGAAAGGGACATTAAAACTTTGTGTGTTGTCGGGTTTGTTTTTCCTATCTTTTTAGCCTAATTTTCTTTTTTTTTTTTCATTTCAATGCAAAGCTTTATTACAAGCAATGGGGAAGAAAGAGGAAAGGGGACTGGATATACAACTCAAGCATATATATTAAGAAGGAATAATAAGCCATGTAAAAATAGTGCTGCATTGGGGAGCACAGGTCCATTCAGGAAGAGCCTGCTTCAAGATACACTTATGAGAGTGGGGTTCTTATACTCTGATTTGGGGTAGTCTCCTTGGAGCTATTTGATATGTATATCAGAGTCAAGGCACAGAGAGTTTACATATTGGGAAGAAAACGAGCTGATGATTGATAAAATATTATTTTGGGGTACCTAGCTGTACTAACTTTAGAAAAATATCATTGTTAGTATTTTTCCATAAGTATATTCTATAAGCTTACATTCCCTCTAAAGGGAAGAAGGCCATAATGGCTTTAACACTATTAGACCTAATCTTATAACAATGGTTTTCTCCAAGATTCTATAAGCTACACCAGCCCCAGTCTTTTTTTTTTTTTAATTTTTTTATAAAGCTTTTTATTTACAAAACACGAGTGATTTTTCTACATTGACCTTTGCAAAAACTTTTTTTCCCAAGCTTTTCCCCTCCTTCCCCCCACCCCCCACCCCTAGATGACAGGTAATCTAATACATGCTAAGTATGATAAATTATATGACAAATCCAATATATGTATACATATCTATACAGTTATCTTACTGCACAAGAAACATCAGATCTAGAAAGAGAAGAAGAAAAAACAACCTAAGAAGAAAAACAAAATGCATGGAAATATTCACAGAAAGCGTTAAAATGCTGTGTTGTGGTTCACACTCAGTTCCCACAGGCCTCTCTCTGGATGCATATGACTATCTTCATCGCTGAACAATAGGAACTGGTTTGAATCACATCATTGTTGAAGAGAACCATATCCATCAGAATTGATCATCGTATAGTCTTGTTGCTGTGTATGATGATCTCCTGGTTCTGCTCGTTTCACTCAGCATCACTTCATGCAAGTCTTTCCAGGCCTCTCTGAAATCGTCCTGCTGGTCGTTTCTTACAGAACAATAATATTCCATAATATTCATATACCATAATTTATTCAGCCATTCTCCAATTAATGGGCATCTTTTCAATTTCCAGTTTCTTGCCACTACAAAAAGGGCTGCCACAAACATTTTTTGCACATGTGGGTCCCTTTCCCTCCTTTAAAATCTCTTTGGGATATAGGCCCAGCAGAAACACTGCTGGGTCAAAGGGTATGCACAGTTTGACAACTTTTTGAGCATAGCTCCAAATTGCTCTCCAGAATGGTTGGATCTGTTCACAACTCCACCAACAATGCATCAGTGTCCCAGCCTTCCCACATCCCCTCCA
>JAJPUD010001838.1:186532-268351 GCA_023553655.1 Myrmecobius fasciatus | reverse complement strand
GGGGATATAGGCCCAGCAGAAACACTGCTGGGTCAAAGGGTATGCACAGTTTGACAACTTTTTGAGCATAGCTCCAAATTGCTCTCCAGAATGGTTGGATCTGTTCACAACTCCACCAACAATGCATCAGTGTCCCAGCCTTCCCACATCCCCTCCAACATTCATCGTTATCTTTTCCTGTCATTTTAGCCAATCTGACAGGTGTGTAGTGGTACCTCAGAGTTGTCTTAATTTGCATTTCTCTGATCAGTAGTGATTTGGAGCACCTTTTCATGTGACCAGAAATAGTTTCAATTCCTTCGTCTGAAAATTGTCTGTTCATATCTTTTGACCATTTATCCATTGGAGAATTAGCCTACTTTTCTTTTTCCCCTCCTTTGTACTGCTTGTGCCAGAGTCCTTGCAGGATTAGGATTGTTGAGTATAGAAAGTCCTCCAGAAGACTTATCTTTCTGTCCAGGAGCGGTTACTGGGAGAAGCAAGGTCCTGGCCCTTCCCCCGATGGCAAAACCTCCATTCCTGGGACTTGATGGGCGCAGGGCCAGAGCCTCAGGTTGTATCCAGGGAGCTGCATCTTTTAATGTCTCCTTAGGGGGCTGCTTTTCCTGGCTCCCTGCTTATCCTCTTAAATGCAACCTCTTCCCCAGGTTGGGCCAGTCCAGTCATTCAAGGTGAACATCCAGCACTGTCCCCCTACGTGGGCAGGGGAGGAGTTCCGCTCCCCTCATGCTTCAGCCAGGGAGGGGTCCAACCAGAGATGAGGGGAGAGAGCAGCAGTTACCCCCACTGGGCAGAATAAGATGATGCTCTGTTTCATATGCATAGACATGTGCAGTCAGTGAAATTCTGCCTGATTTTGGTGAGAAATTCAGCCATGAAATGCCATTTAACAGCATTTTATTTTTTTCTGATTATATATAAAGATGGTTTTCACCATTCATTTTTGTAAGATTTTGAGTTCCAAATTTTATTCTCCCTCCCTCAGAAAAGAAGAAGAAATCAGAGGAATCAAAATGGGCAGAGAAGTAATAAACTATCTCTTTTTACAAATGATATGATGATATACTTGGAAAAAAGATTCAGCTAAAAAGTTAATGGATACAATAATTTTACTGAAGTAGCCTAATATAAAATAAACTCATATGAATAATCAGCATTTCTGTATGTTACCAACAAAACTCTGCAAGAGGAGGTAGAAAGAGATACTCTATTTAAAATACCTATAGCCAGTATAAATTACCTAAGAGTATATCAAAATACATCCAAGAACTACATAATTATAAAATACTTTTTATACAAATAAAGTCAGATTAAAATATTTGGAGAAATATTAATAGTTTATGGATAAGAAGGACCAATATAATAAAGGGGACAATTTTACCTAAAGTAATCTATTTATTCAATGCCATTTCAGTTAAATTACCAAAAATTTATAATAAAATTAATTTGGAAGAACAAAAGATCAAGAATACTCAAGGAATTAATGAAAAAAAATGAAGGAGGTTTAGGAGTACAAGTTCTTAAATTATACTATAAGGAAGTACTTATTAAAACTGTCTGCTACTGGCTAAAAAATAGAAAGGTAGGGGCAGCTAGATGGCGTAGTGGATAGAGCACCAGCCCTGAAGTCAGGAGGACCTGAGTTCAAATCTGCTCTCAGACACTTAACATTCCCTAGCTGTGTGACCCTGGGCAAGTCACTTAACCCCAATTGCCTCAGCAAAAAAAAAAAAAAAAAAAAAATAGAAAGGTAAATCAATGAAACAGGAAACATAAACACACTGCAAAATGGCAAATGATTATAAGTAAACTTGTCTTTGACAAATGTAAAGATTTAAAGTTTTGGGATAAGGATTCTTTTTTTTTTTTTTGGTTAAAATTATTGAGAAAACTAATAAGCAGTTTGGCAGAAATTGGGAAAGCACCTTATACCATTTACCAATATAAGGTCAAAATGGGTACATGACCTAGCTATAAAAGGAACTATCACAAGAGAATTGAAAGACCAGAGAACAAAGTGTAATGGAAAATAGTGTACAAATAAAACTGATATAGACAAGATTAGAAAGAAAACAAAATTGGTAAAAAAAATTTTTACAAAGTTTCTCAGATAAAAACCTTTTATCTTAAGTATATAAAGAGCTCTGTCCCACTTAGGAGTTATTTATAATCAAAGGATATGAACAAGCAATTTTTCAATGAAGAAATCAAAATTACAGTCATATGAGAAAATGCTTTAAGTCAGTATTGATTAGAGAAAAGCAAACCTAAAAAACTTTGAGATATCATCTTACACCCAGAGGGACTAAAGTGATAAAAGGAGAAAAAGACAAATGTTGGAGATGTAGAAAAATTGGGACACTAATTCACAGTTGGTAATTGATCCAACTATTAGAGAACAATCTGGAATTATGCCCAAAGAGTTATCAAATTGTGTTTGGAAAAATGAAAAGAACTTATGTGTTACATGAAAAGCAAAAATGCCCATCATCATTGCTGCAATCTAATGAAAGAAATGCTAACTATAGGAATAATGGGAAGGGGGAAGATGAGGGAGAAAAACAGACAAAGAAGAAACCAAAATATTTCTTTTTTCAGATGATATAAATGATGGCTTAGAGAACCCTAAAGAATCAACTAAAAATTAATTGAAATTCAACAGTTTCAGGATAGAAAAGAAATTTGTATATACCATCAGCATTCCTGTCTATAACTCATGAAACTCAAGAGAAAGATCTAGTAAAAAGAATTTCATTCAAAATAACTACAGAAGTGTACAATATTTAGGAATGTACCTACCAAGATCCAAGTAGGAACAATATAAAAATATGCATATATATAAAGATAAACATAAATAATTGAAGAAACATTAATAGTCCTTTGTAGGTTAAACCAATATAATAAAAATCATAATATTACTTAAATTAATTTACTTATTCACTACTCCCAAACTTCCAAAGAAATGTTTAATGGAGTTAGTGAAAATAAAATTGATATGGAGGAACAAATAGTCAAGAATTTTAAAAGTAATAAATGAAAAAATGGGAAGGAAGGGGATGTATCAGTACTAAATTTCAAGCTATTCTGGAAAGTAGTAATCAGTAAAATGATTTGGTACTGTTTAAAAAAAGGAAGAAAGTTTTGTCAGTGGAACAAATTAGGTCTACAACATACAGAATCAAAATGAATCTTGTTTGATAAACTCAAGGATGTGAATTACTCAGAATATAAAAATATTCCTTTGTGAACAGATCCAACCATTCTGGAGAGCAATTTGGAGCTATGCTCAAAAAGTTGTCAAACCATGCATACCCTTTGACCCAGCAGTGTTTCTACTGGGCCTATATCCCAAAGAGATCTTAGAGGAGGGAAAGGGCCCCACATGTGCAAGAATGTTTGTGGCAGCCCTTTTTGTAGTGGCTAGAAACTGGAAACTGAAGGGATGCCCATCAATTGGAGAGTGGCTGAATAAATTATGGTATATGAATGTTATGGAATATTACTGCTCTGTAAGAAATGACCAGCAGGACGATTTCAGAGAGGCCTGGAGAGACTTGCATGAACTGATGCTGAGTGAAATCAGCAGAACCAGGAGATCATTATACACGGCAACAACAATACTCTATGAGGATCAATTCTGACGGACATGGCTGTCTGCAACAATGAGATGTTGAGGCGAGTTTCAATGATCTTATGATGAAGAGAGCCATCTGCACCCAGAGAGAGAATTGTGGGAACTGGGGGTGGATCACAACATAGCATTTTCATTTCTTTTCTTGTTTGCTTGAATTTCATTTTCTTTCTCATTTTTCTTCCTTTTTGATCAGATTTTGAAAATAAAAAAGATTCAATAAAAACATTCCTGTTAATTGGGAGGCTCACTATTTTATAAAAGCTGCTCAGAAAGTTGGAAAGCAGCATGACAAAATTTAAGTTTAGATCCATCCCTCATGCCCATATACTAAAATACGCTTTTATTTTTACATTAATACATACTTATGTAATAAAACAAATATTTCCATAAAATAGTAAAATAAAAAAGACGATTACACATAAAAGTGCAAATCATACAATGTGGAACTTGTTATTCCTTTCAAACAAACAAAATTTATCATGTACATTTTTTCTCCTTTTTTTCTACCCTACTTTCACCTTGCTGTAGATATGGCTTCCATTAGATACAAACACATACACATACTCAGACATATACATAGAAAATTATTTCATCCTTCTATTTCTCTGGATGCAGATAGTGTCTTTCTTCTTATATCCTTTATAGTTTATTTCTATATTTATAATTGTCAAAATAGCATTTTCATTCAAAGTTATTCTTAAAATAATACTGCTGTTACTGTGTACATTATTTTCTTGGTTCTGTTCATTTCATTCTTCATTATTTCATGCAAATCTTTCCATGTTTTTCTAAGATCATTGAGTTCATCTTATAGCACAGTAGTATTCCATCATAATCATAACATAATTTGTTCAGTCATTCCCCAATTGATAGGCATCCTTGCAATTTCCAGTTCTTTGCTAAAGAGAACTCTTTGCACAGAGCTTCTATGTTTTAGAGATATAGATTCTTTTCCTTTTTCACTTAATCATTTTCAGAAAAGAGCTAGTAGTGGCAACTGCTGGGTGAGGAGCTAGAAATATTTTAATAACGCTTTGAGCATAATTCCCGATTGTTCTCCAAAATGTTTGGATCAGTTCACAATTCCACCAACGAATTAATGTCCCAGTTTTTCTACATCGTCTTCAACATTTGTTGCTTTCCTTTTCATTTATTTTGGCCAGTCTGATAGGAGTAAAATGATGTTTGAAGGTTGTTTTAATTTGCATTTCTCTAATCAATAACAATTTAGAGTATTTTTTTCATATGTCTGTAAATAGTTTTGATTTCCTCATTGAAAGAAATAAGCCTCTTAAATGGATATATGACCTAGAGGTCACATCATAAACCAATTAGAGAAACTAGAAAGAGGATAGCTTTCAGATTTATGAATGAGAAGAGTTCTTGAATAAACAAATGACAAAGAGAATTTTATAAGATAAAGTGAATAATTTGGTAATCTAAAAGTTAAAGTATTTGCACAGGGGCAGCCAGTTGGTGCAGTGGATAGAGCACCAGCCCTGAAGTCAGGAGGACCTGAGTTCAAATCTGGTCTCAAACACTTAACACTTTCTAGCTATGGGACCTTGGGCAAGTCACTTAACTTAATCCCAATTGCCTCAGCCAAAAAAAAAAAGTTTTGCACAAACAAATCTAATGCAAAATAAGTGAAGCAGGTAACTGGGGTTGGGGGGGAGATAAAGTTCTCATATCTAGGATATATTCAAATTTCTAGAGCCAGTCCTCAACTGATAAAGGATCAAAGGATATGAATAGGTAAATTTCAAAGAAAGTCCAAGCTACAGACTAACATAAAAAATACTCCAAACTTCACTAATAATTAGAGAAATAAAAACTAAAGCAGCTACAAAATTTCGCCTATCCATCAGATTAACAAAGATGATAAAAGAGGAAAATGACAAATGTTGAAGAAATTAAAAAACAGGTACCCAATTGTATTTCTGGTGGAGCTGTGAATTGATTCTGCCATTCTAGAAAACAATTTGGAATGCTGTCTCCAAAACATTACTAAACTCTGCATATCCTTTGCCCCACTAAATCAAGCCTACTCCTATATATGAAATGAAAGGAGACACTGCTGGATCAAATGGTATGCCCTTTAGACATAGTTCCAAATTGCCTCCACAATGGTTGGATCATTGCACAACACCACCAATAGTGCATTAGTGAACCAGTTTTCCCACATGCCCTCCAACATTTATCATTATCTTTTCCTATATATTAACCAAGCTAAGAGGTATGAATTGGTACATCAGAATTGTATTAATTTGTATTTCTGATTTGGATCATTTTTTCATACGACTAGAAATGGCTTTAATTTCTTCATCTGAAAATTGTTCATATGCTCTAAGGACTATCAAACTGCATACCTTTTGATCCAGCAGTGTCTCTATTGGGTCCGTATCCCAGAGAGATCTTAAAGGAGGGGAAAGGACTCAAGTGTGCAAAAAAATGTTTGTAGCAGCCCTTTTTGTAGTGGCAAGGAATTGAAAACTGAGTCAATGATCATCAATTGGAATAAGTTAAGGTATATAAATGAAATGGAATATTATTGTTCTATAAGAAAAAATCAGCAGGGTGATTTCAGAAAGACCTGGAGAGACTTATGTGAACTGATGCTAAGTGAAGTGAATAGAACCAAAAGAATATTTTCACAGCAACAATAAAATTATGTAATGATCAGTTGTGATAGACTTGGTGCTTTTCAATAATTAGGTGATTCAGGCCAATTCTAACAGACTTATGATGGAGAGAAGCATCTGCATCAAGAGAGATTTATAAGGATTAAATGTAGATCACAACATAGTATTTCCACTTTTCTTTTTTTGTTGTTTGCTTGTTTTTTCCTTTCATTTTTTTCCTTTTTCATCTGATTTTTTTCTTGTGCAACGCAATAAATATGGAAATATGTTTAAAAGAATTGCACCTGTTTAACCTATATTGGATTATTTGCTTTCTAAGGGTGAGGGAGAAGGGAGAAGAGGGAGAAACATATGGGAACACAAGGTTTTGCAAGGGCAAATGTTGAAAACTATCTTTGAAAATTGTCTGTTTATATCCTTTGACCAAAATGGACAATTTCCAAGGAAACTGGAAAGACCTTTAAGAATTGATGCAGAATGAAGTAAAAGGAACTAGGAAAATGATTTCTATAGTGATAACATCACAAAGAAAAATCACTTAGAAAAACTTCAGAAATCTGAGTTACCTGATGATAAACCATAGGACTCAAAGAAAAATCTCCTAACAGTTAGATGATATTCTTAAAATGTGAGAAAAAACATATTTTGAACATGACCAATGTGGACATTTTTTTCCCCTGGACTGAGCTATAGGCTGAACACTTTTTTTATTTTTAAAAATGTGTTCTATAAAGGGGTATTGGCAGGAACAAATTAATGAAAAAATAAAAATAAAAAAAATTTTTTATGATTAAATGTCATTTATTTCATTATAATTTATATCTTTGCAGTGGAAGGGTATAAAATAAATAAATGCTCTCCTGGCACCTTGAACAAATATCATGTAGATCGCTGTCTTTTCAACTATTCATAAACTCAGTTCTAAGTTTTGGGAATAGAAATCTGGATCAAAACATAATGTATGAATCTGAAAGCTATTCTTCTGCGCCATGGATGATAGCAGGCATTTGATGTGATATATGACCCCTTGGATAAAAATAGATTAGTTTCACAAAATCTTGACACCTTAGCAGGATAAGGAGGAATATGATGTTTCCTTTTTCAGGACTCAGATCTTGAGAAATCTCTTCTCTTGAATTTGAAGAATTAAAATTAATTTTCATTCATATTGGATACCAAGAAGATTTATTTTTTTCATCCTGGAAGGTGAAAGGGGGATGGAGAAGTTTTCATGAGATGAAAAGAAGCGCTTGTCTTAAGCCTAAAAGGTGGGTGCTAGGCAAAATTGTTCCCAAGGCAGTTCCAAGGAAACAAATGTCACACTTTGCTAAGATAAGTGTAAGAGCTGAACTAGTCCCTTAAGTTTGTAAGCCTCCTCACTATTATTGTTTTGCCAGACTAAAGAAATCTTAATAAAAAAAGTTCTAGGTCCTATAACAAAACCATGCTTTATTCTCTTATATCTCTTTCCCTTAATTGTTGGTAAAATAATTTTTTGAAAAGTTTTATTTCTGAGTATCTAATCTAATTTATTCATTCTTTTAGAAAATGTCACAAAGTTAATAGAGCAGAAAATATCATGAATGTGTAATATATTTAGATGTCATCCTGGCATTTGACACCGGGAGTATGTTTGTTGACAAAGGGAATAGATTTGGATGAGATATAATGTAGTTGGAAGGATTTAGAACTGGTTGAATATTGATTAATATCAGAGGCTTTTAGTAAATTAGTTACTAAGACTATGTGATTTTAAAAATCAGCACTTTAATGATTTAGATTAACAATTTTGAACATTTTTTTGTGTCATGGATGGCTTTGGCAGCCTGTAAATTCCTCAGAATAATATTTTTAAATGTGCAAAACAAAATGCAAAAAAAATCAATTCTGTTTAAATAGTTATAAAAATATTTTTATATAAGTTTCCAGGTTAAGAACTCCTAATTTAAATGGAGATATAGCAAACTTATCAAATTTGTGAATGACACACACCTGGGTGATATTTCTGATACACTGACTGAGAATTGAAACCAAAAAGGTCTCCCTAGATTAGTGCCATGTACTGAAGCTAAATTTTTGAAATATAGATAGAAACTAGACTGGTGATTCATTTATTTGGGTTCTTGTTGTTCAGTCATATCCAATTCTCCATGAGCCATTTGGTCATCTTGGCAAAGTTACTGGAGTAGTTTGGCATTTCCTTCTTCAGTTCACTTTTTATAGGATGAGGAAATGAGATAGAATTGAGTGAGTAGCCCAGGATCACACAGCTAATAAGTCTCTGAGGCCATATTTGAACTCAAGATTATGAATCTTCCTGACTCCAGGACCAGCTACTAGTGATAGCTCTGTACAGTACAGCAATATCTAGCTGCCCATTTTCTTTGATATAGGAAAACTCCAAATAATGACTGTAATGTGCTACCTTGCATTGATGAGTTTCATTATTTGGAGTTTTCCTATATCAAAGAAAATGGGCAGCTAGATAATTGCCATAGAATCAGTATATGTGAAAGGCATAATTTGAATCCACATCTTCTTATGGAAAAAAGATTGAAATATCATGAGAATAAATGTAAAGTCTTGCTTAGAGGGTTTAAAGGTGATCAATTTTATATTCACAAGATATAGGAGAAGAAAATTTAGAAAACATTTTGTATGGAAAAGACATAAGGGTCCAAATGTAATGAAAACTAGTAAGAGTCAACAGTTTGACAAGGCAACCAAAAATAAAAAATAACCCAAGAATATGATTTCAGCTGGAATTGAAGATCAATTAGTCCTTCTGTATGATGCCTTCATCAGAAGTTAATGTTTAATATATTAGTGTTGGGAAAGGAGGGAAAAAATTTGGAACACAATGTTTGCAAGGGTGAATGTTGAAAATCATCCATGCATATGTTTTGAAAATAAAAGATTTAATTAAAAAAAGAAATTAATGTTTAGTTCTGAACACTACATGTTAGGAAGAAAATTGAGAAATCGAAGTTGCATCCACAGGAGATCAGAATAATGAAAATTAGTGTAAAGAGTAGAGGAGAGGGAAGGGGAATGGTTAATCCAGAGAAAAGACAGAGCAGACATTATATCTTCAGGTCTTTATGCCTTGTGCAATTGGGATTAAAATTGTTCTATTTCATCTCAAATTACAGAATTAAGAACAATAGGTGGAAACTTCAGAGGTAGATTTAGACTCTCTGTGTAAAAATAAACAACAAATAAAGGTATCCAAGAATGGAATGGGATGCCTTGGGTAGGCAGATGGGTAGATGATAGGTAGATCAAGCAGTAGATGGAATATGTGCTAAGCATTTACTTTATGCCAGACACTGTGATAAGTATTATGAATATAAATTAACCCCCCACACACAATTTGGTCAGTCCTTGCCCTCAAGGAGCTTTCCCCCCCTAATTATAGAAGACATCCCAGAAAGGGGAATTGGAAAGATGTAGAAGTCACACCTGTGGTAGCGTGACGTGGATATGATTAGAAAATGTTGTAGAAGACTGGTTCTTGGCAGAAAAAAAATGAAAGTTAAGTGTTCAGAGCTGGGAGACTAAGGAATGGAGTCTGACTTGCTGTCTTCTTCCTTTCTCTTTCTTCTCTCCACAAACATATATGTATATGTACATATATGCACACATACACATTACATGTAAACACAAATGTGTGTAAGTTTCCTTTTCCAGCATGGCTAAATGCTCTCCAGCTCTTATCTCATATATTTTCAGGAAATTTTGTGCATACATATTACATATACATGTATTCTGTCATATTATACATAGATACTATATATTATATATATGTATATATATGTGTGTGTGTGTATATATATACACATACATACATACAGAGAGAGAGAGAGAGAGGGTGTGTACATGTGTGTGTAAATTTTGGTCTAGACCTGTAATGGGTAATGAAGAATGCCCTCCCTCTGGAGAAGGAGACAGCAACCACTGCGGTGTCTTTGCCAGGAAACCCCATGAGCAGTATTGGTGGGCTACAGTGCATGGAGTCACAGGGTGCTGGATGTGGCTGAGTGAACAACAGGCAGCAGGGTGACCTAGACAATCTAGTTCCATGCCCTATTTCTGACACACACTAGCTCTGCTCTCATATTCAGGGCGCTGAGATAGACGTTTAAAGTTACCTGTCGCAGGTCTGAGCCAAACTTACACCCTTCCCCCCAATATAGCCCCATATGTGTGTGTGTGTCTCTGTACCTAATATGAATGTGTAATATTAGTTTGATAGACCATTGACTGGCCTCTAGGTGGCACAGTACACAAAGTGGAGGTCAGGAAAACTTGAGTTCAAATTTGGGCCAAGACACTTAACTAGCCGTGTGATCTTGGGCAACCACCTAACCCCGTTTGCCCCAGTTACCTCATTGAAGAAGGAAATGGTAAACCACTGTGGTATATTTATCATGAAAACCACAAATGGGGATTGTAAAGAATTGGACAGTCCTTCAGTCGCCATGTCAGAAAAATGAAATTCTAGAAATAAACTGTGCTTAAAACCCTTTGAGCCTGGTAAATTTTGCACAGAATTGGGGTCATGTCATTGCCATGCTTAGTGGAAGAGTAATGTAAGATATTATTATCTCATCAGAAATATTCTTTTTTATTAATTATTCATTGGGAGATGGTGTAACATAATTTTAAAAGTGCCGGACTTGGGATTTTTTTTTAGCACTGGGAGTCAGCCTTTGATATTTAACTAGATGTGTGGCCCTGGACAAATTACTTAACTTTTTTTATCAAAAGACTCCCTGGAACTCAGCAGGGTTGGGGAGTAAGCCTAGGATGAGCTGCTGCTGCCCATGGCTTCCCCAGTTGCAAGTGGCTCTAGGAGTAGTGTTACAACCAATGCTCTTTTAGAGAAGAACCTTCATTCAGCAATTCTCATGAAAAGTGGATTTGCTCACTGACAAGACTCACACTGAACCATTGAATGTAGACTCGGGACCAAGCCTTATACTCTCAGTTCTGTTCCTTACCTCTCCCTTCAAGGTTCAGATTGGTTGGATTTATAATCTGAGTTAGTTACAATTGGTCAGATTTAAAATCATCTTTATTTGCCATTCCATAAGTCAAAAGGTTTGTGCCCTGTCATTGTTCCTAGCCAGTTTGGACCAGTTTAGACTTGGACCCCTTTATCAGGAATTTTGTTTAGCCAGTTCCTTGACTCACACGGTGATTGGTTGGAGATATTTTAACAAAATATTTCACCCTTCTATTCATCCTGTTTTAACAATATCTGTGAAAACCCAACTTTCTCTTATTCCTCACAGCTTCTTTGACCATCCCCTCCAGTTTTCTTATCACTAAAATGTGGATAGTAATAGCACCCACCTGACTGTATTGTGTCAAATGAGAAAATGTATAAAAAGCACTGCAAATTTTAAAACTCTATGTAAATGTTAACTATTAATATTTTAGCATTTCATTTTTGTGGTTTCTGTTTTCTTAACATGAATTAAGTCAACATTGAGCTAAGCCATGATTTTCTTACATTTATTCAGACTTTCTACTTTATGGAATCTTAAGCTGAGAATGTTCTGTACCATGTGATCTAGAAGGGAAAATATGTAGCTTTAAAAAAAAAAGAAAAACCTAACATCACATGCAAAAAAATTTTCTCAATGGTTCACAATTCTCCTGAATTACAAAATGGTTTTAAATAAAAATTAGGGTGGGTTTTTTTGTTTGTTTGTTTGTTTTAGGAATAGTGGGACAAATTCTAGCTTGAATTTCCTCATACTGGCTACAAAATCTCAGTTTCCCTATACCATAACTCAATATATGGAGATTCTACATCTTTCAGATGACCCTAGCAAAATTTCAAGTGACCACAAGTGACTTAAAGAGTAGCAATAGGATTTGTCAAATACTTTTTACCTTTGGATTGTAAAGTACAGTAATAGTGAGACAATAGTACTGCCTACTTTTTCACAGAATTTTAAGGTTCAAAGTGACCTATAAGAGGTAAACTAATTATTATGTCTTTATTCCAGTTCTGAGCTTTATAAATGCTTCGGAGAGATTTGGAGTCAGAAAAACTTCAAATTCAAATTCTACCTCATAGACCAACTAGTTGTGCTGATTTTAGGCAAGGCACTAAACTTCTCAGCCTCAATTGCCCCATTTTTATTTTTATTTAATTTTAATTTTTTTTGCTAAAGCAATTGAGGTTAAGTGACTTGCCCAGAGTCACACAGCTAGGGAATGGTAAGTGTCTGAGACCAGATTTGAACCCAGGTCCTCCTGACTTCAGGGCTGGTGCTTTATCCACTGCACCACCTAGTTGCCCCAATTGCCTCATTTTTAAAACGAATGCAATAATAGTACCTACCTTACAAGGTTGTTACAATAACCCTGAGAAAATTGAAGGTAAAAGGTTAAATGGTTCAGTACTACACAACTCGTGTTTTGTAAAAACTTTAAAGAACTATATAAATGATAATTTATTATTCTTATAACCCATTTAATTTCTCATTAGAATATGACTATTTCAGAGTAAAATAATCCCAGAGTTAGGCTAGGGAAGAAAGTAGAGGAACTTCAAGAATGAAAGAAAGGCGTTGCACATGTCATATTGATAAGGCTCTGGGTATCAATCAAGTTGGGATTAGCAGAGAAAGGCTGTACCACAGTTAGGATTATAATCCCTGAGGCAAGCAGGGAAGGGCTCTGATTGGATCATGTCAACCTGAAAAGGATAGACTCTTTTGATTTTGTTCAGGCCTTTTGTTCTTAAGTAGACCTTTTGTTCATTGAACTTTTGAGTATTGTCCCATCCCTCAGATCTCTAGTAAACCCATCTTACTATACAAAACCAGAAAGTCAAATCCAACTGCTAAGGTTATATTTCCCCTATAAAAAGATCTTTTCATACCGTAAATCCTTGCTAATTTCTTTACGAATTTAGTCTGTTAGTCAACGATGACACCTTCCCCCTTAATGGCATTTTTTTTCCTGGTTGCTGCTAGGGAATTTCTTGTCTCCCTTGTTAATTGCTAACCCCCTTTTCTTGGCTAAAGACCATTGTGCATTTAGCCCTCTCTTAGCAGCCTAATGCAATCTTTGCTTTTTGATTTGGGGAAGGAATAAATACATATTCTTTTGAGACAACCCATGACAGACCAGCTCTTATGATTCTCTTTCAATGAATGGAAAAGTGTGCTGTGGCTGGGAGGAGAAAGGAGGAAGACTGGGCGGGGAGCCGGCAGATTAGGTCTCCGCCGGTGTCTGTCTGTCTGTCTGCCCGCCCTCCACACACCTTGCAAAGCCATCTCTAAAGAAATCTGCTCTTAGCTCGGTCACTCGGTGACAGCTTCCCCACTGATCTGACCTGCAGAGGTCGGGAAGGTTGGCCCTGGCACTGCGGGTTGCCCGGGTGGCCCGGGCAGGAGAGGTCGGACCTGCCCTCCTGCCCACAGCCCCCTTGCAAAACTTCCAGTGAACACAGGACGTCGCTCTCCCTCTCGGGCGAGCTCTCCGGGCACCGGCGCCACGCCTGGCTCCCCCCTACTCCCGGCCTGGCTCCGCTTTGGGGGTGGGGGCGAGGAGCAGGAGGAGGGGGAGTGGGAGTCGGGAATTGTTTCCTGGGGTAAACGTAACAATGTGGGAAAGCGTTTCCGGAAGGCAGATTGCATCAGGTGTGGAAGCCGAGGCTTCCTCGTCTCCACCAAACCTGCGCTGCCTCCCGAGCATGCCCAGTGCGCCAGCACGGAGCCTCGGCGGATCTGGGCCCGGAGAGCTCCACTTCAGGTTTTAGCGGTGGTCTGGGGAGGGGGAAGGCGGCCGGGCCCGAGCCGAGCATCCCTAGCCCCCGAGCTTTCCAGAGCCAAAGCTTCGAGGACCTTAGAGACCCCCCCGGCCCGACCCGCCCGCTTCCCGGAAGTTACCGGATAGCGGCATCCCGGGGGTCTTGGGGCGGTTTGCCCCGCAGCCGCACTGCGTCCTTCCCCCAACCCGAAGACTGGAAATTCACTTGGAATAAGACCGGAGGCAGGACAGGAAGCGATCAGGAGCTGGGGTGCGGGGCTCTGTGGGCCACACTGCCCAGCCTCACACTGGCTCCCCATCAACAACCATATCTGTCACAGCTGTCCCCCAGAAGTAAGCGAATGGAGCTACTTCGGAAACCAGTGTCCTGCCGCCGGCCCCCATGAGGGCAAAGGCTCGGTAGAATGAAAGAATGAAAGAAAGGGCAAAGAAGTTTCCAGCAAGCGTATCCCCTCCCCCCATGAGACGTCGGGGAAGGGGGAGAAAAGGAAACTCCGAAGCAGTTAGAAAGCTTTATTCAGATGCTTTTGGGGCAAGTAGGGGTAGCGAAGTCCCCCATGGGAAAGCCTCTTGAATCAGAACGAATTAGCAGTTGCTCAGGAATTTATGGTCTTAAGAGGGTGAGGGTGTGTGTGTGTGAGAGAGAGAGAGAGAGGAGAGATTGAGATAGAGGAAGAGATTGAAGGAGAGAGAAAAAAGAGGAAAGATTGAGAGACAGAGAAAGAGAGGCGAGAGAAAAGAAAGAGACAGGACAGAAAGTGAGAGAGAAAGGAGAGACAGAAGGAGGGGAGGGAGGAAAAGGGAGAGAGGGAGTACTGAGAAGTTTAACTAGCTTGCCCAGAGTCACGTAGTCAGCGTGGCTAGACGGAGGCAAGTTGGTGGCAGGAATGAAATAAACCTGCTTCAGACATTTGCTGGCATTGTGACTCTGGACACTTCCCATCATCTCTCTGTGCCTTAGTTTCTTCATCTGAAAAATGAGGAGGGCTGGACAAAATTACCTCTTTTCCAGTTCTAAATCTACACAAGAGCACAGGTTCTTTATTCTGTGTCATTTGCTTCTTAGATGTTCAATGTAACTTTCAATCTCCACCTTTCCTCCCCATCCAGTAATTCTTTTTCTCTTTTAAATGTTTTATCATTTTCCTTTTTTTAGTGTCATTGTCACTTACCGTGACTCCCTCTAGCTGTCCTCCTGCCCCCAATCATAGGAATAGAATGCATTTAAGTAAAACAAATCAACATATTGTCTGATAGCTCACCAGCTCTGCCAAGAGTTGAGAGGTTTGGGTTTCCAACAACTGTTAAAAAAAAAAAAAAGTCACAATTGAGCAGCCGCTAAGTGACAAAGTAGATAAGAATGCCAGGCCTGGAATCAGGAAGATTTCCCATGCACACACCCCACTCCTCTCTCCTTCTCTCTCCCCTCTCACACATACTTGACTAGCTGTGTGAACCTGGGCAAGTCACCTAACCATGTTTGCCTCAATTTCCTCATCTAAAATGATCTGGAGAAGGAAGAGCAAATCACTCCAATAGTTCTGTCCATGTGGGTTTGAGAAGTCAGACATGACTGAACAACAAATTGATCAATGTCCTGAAGAATTTTGATGCTTTTTTCTTTTTTTCTAATTGTCCACTAATAAAGATCACTAGGAATAGCATTGATAGATACACATTAATTGGGGTTGGAGGAATAGTTCTTCACAGAAAATGGCACTTTTCGTCAGGAAAAGGGGACAGTCAATGTTAATCTCATTAATTCAATATTTATTTATTCAACAGTGGAAGTACTGCGTTAAACTCCCAAGAGAAGGTGAAAAACTAAGATTTAAGGTACTAACAATATTCTTTTTTTCCAAGAAGGCATATAAAAGATGGAGGAAGGGAGGACCAAAGGCAAGGTCAATAAATAGGGTTCTCTTTACAGTTACTGTTGATAGGAATGCTGCCCTCTAACAGAATGTCTTAAGAGCACTGGAAATCACAGTGGGGTAATGCAGGGCTTCTTAAACTTTTTCTGCTTGAGACTCCTTTTGTCCCAAGAAATTATTATTATTATTTTGTCAGAGGCAATTGGGTTAAGTGACTTGCCCACGGTCACACAACTAGAAAGTGTTAAGTGACTGAGGCCAAATTTGAACTCAGGTCTTCCTGACTTCAAAACTGGTGCTCTATCCACTTTGCCACCGAGCTTGCCCCAGCCCAAGAAATTTTTACAGAGCCTGGGCATACAAGTGTGTAAATAAATCCAACATTTACTGATAATAAGTCATAATTTGATGACCCTCACTTGGGGTCTCCAACCACAGTTTAAGAAGCTGGGCTGTAGTGGGGGGAAACCAAACAAACCAATTCTGTTTTTAGACTCAAAGATGTGTTTGCATTCATGGTCACTAGCTATGTGACCATGGACAAATCACTTAACTGCTCTGAGCCTCAATTTCTTCACCTGTGAAATAAATAATATTGATACCTATGTGATTTACCTCCTGAATGTTGTGAGGGCAGAGCTAAGCCTAATAGAGCAATAATAGGTATCAACGATAAAGCACTTTGCTTGCAATGTATGTTATTTCACCTGATCTTCACATCTTCCCAGAGAGATAGGTATTATGATTATCCCCTGAAGCTGAGATTGATTTACTTAAGGTCACACAGCTGCTAAGTGTTTGAGGGAGGATTTGAACTTCAGGTTTTCTGGTTTCCACATCATTTTAGCCACCCTACCACCTACCAGTCCATATAAAATAAAACTGATAAACATTTTAAATACTATTGGTATTTATTAAAAACTTGGCTTCTGTTGCCACGGTGCCTGGCATGCAGTAGTTATTCACTGATTTTTGAATGTTATTAATTCTGTAGTTAGGTGGCACCCTGGAATTAGTTCTAATTTCAAATCCTACTTGAGACACTTAACTAGCTGTGCAAGTACACCTGGGCAAGTTACCTCTCAGCATCATTTTCTTTATCTGTAAAATGGGAATAATAATAGCATTTACTTCCTAGAGTTGCTGTGGGGATAAAATATTTGCCCAGTGTTTGTTTTTTTAAATAAACTTTAAAGTCCTTTGTAAATGGTAGCTATTGTTATTGAGTTAATCTTTTTAAAACTTGCATATTTCTGGGGCAGCTAGGTGGTGCAGTTTATAGAGCAACAGCCCTGAAGTCAGGAGAGTTCAAATCTGGTCTCAGACACTTAACATTCCCTAGCTGTGTGACCCTGGGCAAGTCACTTAACCCCAATTGCTTCAGGGGAAAAAAACAGTAAAAAACTTGTATATTTCAAAACCGCTGGGTTACATTTCAGAAAATTTAGTTTGCGTTTGAATGAGAATATTTTTGTTTTGGCTTCTGATCATCTTTTTTTTTTGTGATTGGCCGCAGAAGGAAAATAGGATAAAGTGGGGGAAAGATGGGAGACACCGAAGAAGGAAAATGTGTGGTCATTGAACATTGGAAGGATTGAGTGGTCAAGGTGGAGAAGAGACTTATGGGTGATGGGATGTACACTTTGGGAACGATTTCTCTTAGAAAGCATAGACATCCAAGAGAAGAGATTGATGGCAATTAAAAAGTAACAAGATGATTTGTTCCCCAGCCTCCTGGGCAACAAATAGGAAAAGAAAGCACTTTCTCTTTTCTTCTGGTAATTGCCAAGGGGTGGTCTGGGCGGTGTCAGGAGCCCGAGGCTTGGCGGTCCCTGCAAGCGCAAAAGTCGCCTCCAGCGCATCTGGGAGCGGACGCCTGGGGCTGGCACTTTCTCCCAGCGCCTTCCCCCTCTCCTCCCGGCCCCGCCCTCTTCCGTGCTCGCTCTCTGCCTCCGCCTTTCTCCAGTTGCATCCCAGCTCTGTCCGGCTCCCTCTATCCTCCCCTTTCCCAGCTGCCGCCAAATCCTGGAGAAGTGGAGTTTCGGCCCCGAACCTCCCTAAATGTGACTCCGGGAGCGGAACCGGGCATGCTCAGTCGGCAGAGCCCGTTTTGGTCGCCAGTAGGAAGCTTGGGCGCTACACCCCGCAGCTGATCTCGGCGCTGCTCGTTCGGGAGACCGGCTAGAGTGGCCAGCGGGGTGCAGAAGCGGAAGGCTGCAGCCGCATGCCGAGCTGGGTGAGCCCCGCTTTCTTCTCCGCTGCCCCCTCCCCTTCCCCGGGTCCTTCCTCCCTTTTCGTGAGTAGGGGGTTAGTGAGTGCTTGAGGGGGAGAGCCCCAGGAAAGCTGCCTGTACGTCTGCGCTCACGCCCGGCGAGGCTGCTGGCTACTCCTGGGCTCTGGCACTGCTGCCACGGGCAAGCCCAGCCGCAGTCACAGCTGCAGCAGCTGCCGCCGCATCTGCAGCGCGGCTCCCTACCCCGACTCCGGAGTTGGGGAGCTCTACGTGCCCGGCTCCGTCCGCCCCTTCCCCGGAGCCACTGCAGAGCCTGAAGCCTCAGAGTGGGGGCACACACACGCATATTCTGCTCCAGGGTTGAGATCCATCGGGTTTCCTGACTGCCCCCCCCCCCCTTTGGCAGCCTCAGCTTTGCGGAGAGATGGGGTGGGGGAGGAGGGCTGGGCAGAGAGGGGAGGGAATGCTCTGGGAGGTGGGGGCTGGAGAAGGGGAAAGTGGTGAGCCAGAGCGCAGCCCTGCCCCCCCCCCGCCTGTCCCCCACTGCCCCTCAGGCCCCGGCCTCTGCTGTGCCCCCGGGTGCCTCCCCTCTCGGTGCGCACAGCCGCGCTGTCCTTGCTGAGAGTTGGGCTGCGGGGCTGGGTTCGGCTACGTTGGAAGAAAACGAAGGCGCCGGCTCGGGTTAGCTCTGACCCGGAGCAAGGCGAAAGGCTGAGGGGGAAAGTTCATCCTCCCCCCGAGCCCCGGAGGCATTTCAAACTAGAAAATGGCCGAGTGAAAGGGAGAAGCCGCCACCTGGGCTGGAATTACCTTTGGCTCCCAGCTGGGGAAGATGGGGGCGGAGGCCGAAGTGGAGAGGTGACGTTTGGGTGATCCAACCCAGGGGTGATAGCCGCGGAAGGCAGATATTGTCTGTCCGGGTGCAGGGCCCGCCCCTGACAATGCCAGGTAGTCTTGATGCTCTCGGAAAGCGGGAAAGGGCTTGGACTGGCGTCTCATTTGGATGGCTTTGATGGGGGTGGGGGAGGGAGAT
This sequence comes from Myrmecobius fasciatus, assembly GCA_023553655.1. Taxonomy (NCBI): domain Eukaryota; kingdom Metazoa; phylum Chordata; class Mammalia; order Dasyuromorphia; family Myrmecobiidae; genus Myrmecobius; species Myrmecobius fasciatus. The sequence continues at coordinate 249,141 of JAJPUD010001838.1, read as the reverse complement.
GGGGAGACCCTGGACGGGGATAGCAGGGAACAGTGGATTGGGCATCTGAGAGAATTGGCTTGAGAGGGCGAGCCTAGCTGGGATGATAGCCACCCGAAGCATTACCCCACATTGATGCCAGAAGTGGCACTTCCCAGAAATGGGGCAACTCTGCATGCCAGCTGGCACTGGTTTGTAGCCACTTCCTTTTTTTCACACGGATCGATTTTTAAACTCCACGGTGGTTGCTGGTGGATTTGGGACCTCTTTGGTTCCTTATTTTTCTTGATAATTGGTGATCTTCCTTTACATGCTTCCCCAAAGTGCCTGGGAGACATGGCTTCTTGAGACGGGTCCAGATACATGGGATGGGCAGCCTTCCAGAAATGGAATATTGAAAAGCTGGAGCTCTTCTTCTTTTGGGATTTTCAGGACTGCTGGGTTTTAGCCTCTGGTTCCAAAGCAGTGTGATCACTCATGACAGACCATGAGGGATTAGGAGACGTAGAAAAGGTGCAGTTTTTCTATTAGGTGAAACTCGTCAAAAACACAAGAAGAGGTTGGGAAAATGAGGTATTGGGGAAACTCTGAGGAAACGCAGGTGGCAGTAGAATACAAAGGTCTATGAGCACTTCTTTGAGGCAGGAGGCTCGACTTCTCTCATCAGTATTGTCATTTTTATTCACCATGTGACCCTGAGAAAATCACTCAATCTCTTCATAAACAGGATGATTCTGCTAAGAGACATACTTCAAAATGGTATTTACTGTCAGCTTTTGAGAAAGGTCTCAAAGTGTTGCTCTTCCCCCTCCCCCTCCAGGAAACTATCACTTTCTTTATTCTTTATATTTCTTTATAAGTTACCAAATAATTCTTATTGAATCCCTCAGTTCTCTTGATTTCTTAGAAGCAAGTATACAGTTGTTGTTAGCTGGATGGATGGTACAATATATGGAAGAAAAAGGCCTGATTTCAAATTCGGGCCCACCTTATTTCCTAGCTGTGTGACCCTGGACAAGTCACTTAAACGATCTGGGTTTGTTTCTGCATGTGAAATAAGAGAGGGCCATTGGGGATGGCCTCTAAAGTCGTTTTTAATCTCAACCACGTCTGTATTGGATTTTAGGATTTAGAGCTGTGAGCAAAGTAATAATCTAGTACTGATCCTTGGTAATGATCTAGGATCTAAGCCCTCTTTTTTCTGAGGCTCCTAAATGTGAAATGATTTACACAAAACATTGTTAGCAAATGGTAGATACAGGATTGAAATTGGGGTCCTCTGACTCCCAGTCTTGTGTGCTTTTGGGTAACAAGGACAAACCGAGCTATTCCTTTTAATTGAAACTTAAACTAAATTAAAGTAATTCCAACCTTGACCCTATAAAATTGTCTAAGAGAGACTTAGTACTTTCAATGCAGAAGCCTTCAAGACAAACTGTGGCTAAAACCCAAATCTAATGCATAGTAATGCCTTTTATTCACGCCAGCTTATGTTAAGGGAGGTTTTTTTTTTTTTTTTCGTAACCTTGTGCTCCAGCACACACATTTACTTACATGTATAGATAGATATTTTTATGTGTGTAAAATGTGTAAAATTTTTACACACACACACGCTTAATCATATATATTTAACGTTTAAATCTTTTTTCTTGCTCTGACACTAAATAAGGCTGAAAGCCTACTTTATCATAGTGTTACATTGATACCATCGATTGTGGATTATGTAAAAAGATTGGATTTTCTAAAAGGTGAACCTCTTTAACTATGTTCCATGAGGACAGTGTACATTTGCTGTAACATTGTTTTCCAGGACCTTAGGAAAAACTAAAAGAAAATATTCTCCCAGGATCTATTGTGTAAGAAGATGTGCAGTGTGGCTATAAAGTAATAACTCCTTAAAAACCAAGCAAACATTCCACAGCCTTCTCATTAAGAGAGATGTTATAATTCAAAGTAGCCACTTTGGGAAACTATATGCTTATTCCATTGCTCAAAACAATTTTTGGAGCTTATTTGGAATTGTGTACAATTTCACAAGAAATGAAAAAAAATCAATCTTATTTGTCTCACTTTAAAAACAATTCCAAATTGATCTTATTTATAAGACTTACTTTTAGAAGCCTTTGGGGCTGTCCCTTCCCCCAAAGAACTCATTCCCCCAAAGAAAAGAATTTGCTCTTATTGAAGATGTTCCAAAAAATGTGCCTTGAATCTCCAAAGCAATTGTCGAAGAAGAATTAGATCCACAAGTGTTCTGAGCAATGGTAGTATCATTGGGATGAGGGTAAAGATGATGCTCTAACAGAAGTTAGCTTTTATTTAGCTATCTAGAGTCCGTGTGTCTGTGTGTATATTTTCATGTGCTGGCTCTAGTAAATCAGTTATTCTCTTACTGTCATATCAAGCATATGTGAAAATCTTCTGAACAGATTTTACCATCATTGAACAAGTTTTTTTCTCCCTCCTCCTCTTAAAACAATTTGGTTTGATTTCCTTTGTTTGGGATTAAATTTGAAACATCAGGTCTTCAAAATGATTTGAATACTTTGGGAGAAAAAAAGCTGCATTTCAGGGGAAGAATCTACTTTGTTTTCAATTGCTCAGCAACACTGTTGTATTGCAAACAAGGAAGAGTATTTAAAGTAAATTCAAATGATTCCTTCAAATATTTCTATTATTGTTAGATTGAAAGATTTTTAAGGGTAAGAGCAAAATCATTTTAATCTTCCTGTTATTCCTGTGTCCAGGATAGTGCTCTGTATGGAATAGATGATAATGAATGTTGGTTGGATTGAATTGAATTTTGGATGTTCTGCATCTTAATGTATGTTGGTGGAGACTTCATTTTCTGTCCATCTACTACCTCCATACCCTAGGACAAGCAACTTATTCTTTGTAGACCTAAATTTGCCATGAATAATAGCCAGAGGAGTTAGAATAGCTAATTTCTTAAGGTTTTTGTTTGTTTTTTTCCTCCAGCTCTAAATCTGTGATCTTTCTGGGAGTGAGTGACAAGGAAGAAAAAGTAAAGAGTTCAAATAGTGTTGAATGAGAGATTTTGTTTAAAGTAAATGAAGAAATATTCCAGACTTCCATGCTGCAGTGATAAATTCTTTATTCAAAGACTTAGAACTGCAAGGAACCTTAGAAATTATCTAGCCCAAGTCACCTAATTTAAGGATGAAGAAACTGAGGCCCAAAAAGGTCACATAATTTATGTGAGGTCACACAAATTATAAGTGAAGAGCCAAAATTTGAATATAAATTCTGTGATTGCTTTTTTTCACGGAACATCATCCCTGACCTCCATAGTCTTAGCAAATGCCCTTCTGTTGGCTAATAACACACATACAGTTATTTAAGCAGAATGACATGTGCAAAATTAATTTTTACTGTGTCACATGATCAGATTTGGGTTATATTTCACCGAGCGAATGGATATTTTCCTTAAATTTTTCTGGAGATCATAGCGAAAGAAGCAGTTTTCTGCTATTTGAGATGTTGCTAATATAGGAAAAGGAAATTCTTCTACCCAACGATGCAGAGGAGTTTTTGTGTAGGTTGTTTTAGGACATGAGACAGAGCCTTTTAAAGTTTCCCCTCTTTTCTTCTCCTTTCTCCAGCATATCTGGAAATGCAATGATTAGCTTCTGAAATGCAACTATTAGGATTGTTTCACATGAATTCATTCCCCATTGCATGTAGGGCTTCTCCCCCAAAGGTTCTGTTTTACTGTATTCTGCTGCTGCAGTGGTAGGAGTTCTTGCCATGGGAATTTGCCAACTCATCATTGGCAAGAAGAGGTATGCTTCCCCTCCCCCCCCCCAAGCTCTGATGATGGGGCAGAGTAAAGGAAAGTGATCCTGTTTCATATTTTTAGACCACTTTGCTTTCAAGACGTGTATGTTCTTTTAGTTCATTAACCTTCAATGAGGCAGGCTGATGGTGAGTTCTTGTCCCCATCTAAAATATTTAGACAACAGGGGAAGTAAAATTTTGGGCTTCTGATGGCTCCAAGAACTTTGGGTACCTGGTTTTTATAAGGAAAAGTTTGCACGGACAGTGAAAATATGCTGGGAAAAATTGAGATGGTCAAACTTTCAAAAGAGAAGTCATTGTCCTAAAAAAAAAAAAAAAAAAAAAATGGGAGACCTAGAAGAACTTCATCATCTGGGACTGTATCTTTTCCCGGTGGATAGCTCTATGTAGAGCTTCCTCTAGCACCTTAAAGTTGATATATTTAAAGCTGAATTCATCATTTTTACCCACCCACCCCCAACTTGGTGCTTATCCCTATTTCTCTTGAAGATATCACCATAACTTCCTGCCACTCATGTGACAACTTCAATCATCTTTCACTCTTCTGATCTTTTCTCTCCATACCTCCAACAAATTGGAATAAATCCTTGTTGAATTTAATCAGCTTCTAAATCCTGCTGATTCCACCATCACCACAACTGGTTTCTCACTTTCACTTCCCTTTTTCTAATTTTTTTTTATTATCCTGGTTGAGATAAAGAATTCTCAATATCCTAATACAGAAGCCCTGGGTTAGACACTGATTGGATTATTTGGCCTAAGAAGTGGAAGGACAAAATAGTTCCTGCCTTCAACCTGCTTACTTTCTGAGGGGTAGCAAATGAGGGATCAGATTTTATATCATCTACAGTTATTTTAAATGGAATTTCTCTTTGTATCTCTTGCTGCCAGACTTTGTTGGTCACGCAAGAAAAGCAAATGATTTCTGTGGATTTATTTTGTACCCTGCAACTTTGCTAAAGTTGTTGTTTTAGTAGTTTTTTACTTGAATTCCATAGGATTCTCCAAGTATACCATCATATCATCTGCAAAGAGTTATAATAGTTTTGTTTCATGAGGAATCAAATTGTATGCGAGTAAATAATACAAAACATATGCAAAATATGTGGCTAGAACAGTGGCTAAAATACTGAGTCCATGGATCAGTAGGACCTGACTTCAAATCCTCTTTCAGAAACTTCCTTAGCAATTTGACCCCGGGCAAGTTATTTAACCACTCTGGGCTTTCAGTTCCACATCTAGAAAATGAGGAGTTTGGGCTTAGTGAGTTCTAGGGTTTGTCCCAGCTCTGAATCTATAATTCTCATATGATGTAGTTTCCAAAGGAAAAGAATACTAATAAGTGGGACCATCGTGAAATGCCTTGGATAAGGCTGGGCTTGGAAGGAAGCTGGGTACTGAGGAAGTAGGACTGAAGAGTACATCTAAAGCCTATGGTACTATGTGGGCAAAAGCCCAAAGGCCAGAGATGAAAGGTCTTGCATCTGGAAGCTGCAAGTGGTCCAATTTAATTAGAATAGCAAATGTGGAAGGGGAAGAAAAAGAACTTAAGACCAGAAAAGTCTGTTGGGAACCAGCTTGTGAAGGAGTGCTTACAAAAATGCCCAAATGTCTCTTATCCTGGGACACAAAAACACCACCACAAAAATCCTTGCCTTTACCCTTCCATCCCTTCTGGCCATCATCTTTTATCTCTTTCCTTTTATGGTTAAGTTCTTCACTTTTTCTTCTTACTCATTTTAACTCTTTGCTATCCTGTTTCCAACATCATCATTTAATGGAATATTGTCTCTCTAAAGTTACTAATGTCCTCTCAATTGTACATCGAATGACCTTTTCTCAATCATCATTTTCAACTTGTCTCCAGCCTTAGAGCTTATTGATCATCCTCTTCTCATTGATCCTCGTTTCTCTTTAGGCTTCTGTGATACTGCTCTCTCCTGTCTGCTCCTTCTCTGTCTCTTTTGCTTCATTTTCATCTGAGTCACGCTTACTAAGGATGGGTATTCCCCTAAGGCTCTGTCCCCAGGCTTTCCCTGTTCTTCCTCTGTTATTTCCCTTGGTGATCTGGTCAGCTCTGGGGGATTCAAGTATCATTTCTATGCCAGTGGAGTTTCTTAGATCTCCTTACTTAGCTTTAACCCTTCTCTCAATCTTGCACCTTCAGCTACTTGAGTGATATTTATAATTGGATTTCCTGTAGACCTCTTAAACTCAGCCTGTCTAAAACAAAACCTCCTTTCTCCTTTTCTCTCCTCTCCCCCAAACCTTCCCCTCTTCCCAATTTCCTCTCCCTGTTGAGGATACCACTGTTCTCCTAGCTCTTCAGACCCAATTGGTTATCAAGGCTTGCCATCTCTATCTTCATAATTCTCTGTTCTCTCCTTTGGCACAACTACCAGCCCACTGCAGGTCCTCCTAGTCCTGCAGAAGTCTCTGGTCCATCTGCCTGTCACAAGTCCCTTCGGAGAGTGCACGTGGATGTCAAATGGATTTTCTTAAACTTCAGATCTGATCATGGCTTTTCCCTATTTAATAAACTCAAGCTTGTTATTGCTTCAGGATCAAATATAAAATCTAGTTTTGTAATTCCATCTTTGGATCCTCAGAGCCTAGCACAAGCTATAAGTAGATAGAGAGCATACAGTAATACTGGCTAAATACACTGGCTAGTGCTTGCGGTCCAAAGTCAGGAAGACCTGAGTTCAAATCCAGCCTGGAACATTTACCTGCTATGTGAATCTGGACAAGCCATTGACCCTCTGTTAATTAGCTTTAGTTTCCTCCGCTGTAAAATGGGGATAATTGCACCTACCTCCCTGAGCTATTGTGAGGATCATATAAGATAGAAATTGCTTAGCACTGTATCTAACCCTTCCTACAATATAAATTTTGGCTACTGCTGCTCCTTTTCTTCCTCTTTTTCCTCCCCCTCCTTCCTTTTCTTTGTCCCTGTAGTCCTCCTCTTCCTCTTCTTCCTCCTCTTCCTCATCCCCATTTTATATTTAATACGTTTGCTGAATTGGACAGTTTTGCAGAATTACATACCAGACAGGAACTTGGGCTTTTGAAGTGTAATGCTACCAGTGATTTTTCCCTGAGGATGAGACTTAGGTGATTCATTTATTCAGGAGGCCTTTATTAATTGCCTAGTTATATTCCCAGGATGATGCTTTATCTAGAGACAGACATTAGTATAAAATATTCCCTGCCCTCAAGGACCTAACATTTTGTTTGGAGGAAACAATTACACATAAATAAAAATAGACATAAAAGTAATTTTGGGGTGGAGATGAGACAATCAGGATAGGTCTCCTGGGGTTGGAGCTGAGACTTCAGGAACCATCGAAATTCTGAGACATGAAGAGAAATTAGTCTTTGTTTCTGTGCAAAGATGTGGAGGTTGGATATGAAGCACTGTGCATAGAAATAAGCCAAGATTAAAGGTTTGGGAGAGATACGATGAGGAGTCTTACATTGTGGGCCCACTGAGGAACAGAAAGGAACTGGTGGAAGGGCTTCCCTCTCAGATATAGTCCAGATCTCCTCCCATGGTCAGGAGCCCCTTGGGACTGATATTTGTGAGGTGGCCGGCTAAGACTGCTGCTTTAAAGTCATTGAAAAATGGGAAGATCATTGAATAGACTCATCATGCTAAGAGCTGACTAGTTCTGTTTGGGAGTGAGGTCGAATTTGTTTCAGGATGAAACTAATTTTCTAAGTGCTTTGGGAACAAGAGAGCACTTAGGTGGGATGGGCTCTAGCCCAGGAGAAGGTCTTCAGTGTTTAGAATGGGAAGTCATTGGAATGGGAGTGAGGATTTCACTAGCATCCACTCCAGGAAGGGTAGCTCCTGGCACTAGTTTTATTTGAGCAGCCATTGGCTATCTTGTCTGGCTCAGAATATCCCTGAGATGGGTTGGTGATTGCAGGAATTCACAGCCAGGGAGCTGAGAACTGTGTGCTCTGTGGTGGTACCCTAAACAAGTTGTTATGTAAAATTTCACATCCTGGGTGAAGGGAAAACTACCTGGATCATCGAAGGCTATGTCATGGATCTGGGATTGTTTTGGTCTTGTCTTTTGTTTTAAGATTAAAAGCAACAAGAGAAAAAAGGAGCTGATATTAAATTTAAAAGGACAGCAATCCATAACACAGTAATGATGTGGAATCATTTTTATGGACCGAGGCAGAGCAAAAGACACTTGTTTTGGCATCTAAAATGGTCTAGATTCAGGTCTAGGCTCTGCTGTTTATTTTCTGCATGCCCATAGAAAATCACTTTTTTGACCATTAATTTCCTCATTTGTGAAATTTTTGGCAGTCTGGGCAAAGCAGGTAATATTTTAAAACCATGATCCTTTGAAAGTAATAATTCCCAAGCCCCTTCTTGGTTTGATCAACTTTATTCTAAATCCTAAAAGTTTGTTTTCTGCCTCTAGGTTTTCATGTTCTATTCTCATTAAGGATAATTTCCAAAGCAATTCAAAGCCTCTTGAATGAAGCTAGCTACTGCCCATGGTACGAATTCTCCACTGCTCACTGGGAGCTTGGGAGAAGGGGGGTAGTTTTGGAAAAGCTGGGGGGGGAGCTTTAGAAGGGGTAGGAGCTTCAGAAATCTGGGGGAGGACCCTCAGGAAAGCTGATTACTGAGTTTATTCAATTGCAAAAAGCTTCCTCTATGGACCATCTAGTTCTAAATAAGTGATCCAATAAGCAGAACTCAGTTGAAATAGGAGAGATTAACCTCTTGAATCAGTGATACTTCCTTTAAGAAACTTTTCTTAACTGCTGAACTCTGAGTGCAGATTGAAGTATACCTTTAAAACTTTTTTTTTCAGTGTGTTTTCTTTTGCAACATGGCTGATAGGAAATATGTGTTGCATGACTTCACATGCATAATAGATTGCTTACCTTCTGAATGGGTGAGGGAAAGAGAATTTAGAACTCAAAATGTTAAAAAATGAATTAAATTTATTTTATATGTAATTAGGAAATTTTAAATGAAATACATAAAAATATATTTTTTTGAAAAATAATTTTTATTGATTCCTGTAGTTTCTGGTTTCTCTTGGGCTCAGTCACTGGGCATTTATTTATTTATTAATTTATCTTATATTTACTTATTTGTGAATATTTAGATGTCTTTGGCATGTAAGCTCCTTTAGGAAGAGGGGGAGTATCTCATTTAAAAAATTTTAACCTCCACGTCTAATGCAAAGTTGGATACAAAGTAATAATAATAATAATAATAGCATATTATGTATTTTTGCTGCTCTCTTAGAAGCTCTCTTAGCTTGCTTTAAGCACCATGCCATTGATTGAGAAGAATGTGCCTCAGTTTCTGCATCTCTAAAATGGGGCTAAAATAATGATACTGACTTCTGTAAATCAGCACAGTGCCTTAAACATCATGAGCAGTGAATAAATGTTTGTTGAATTAAACTGCCAGTTACCAAAGAAATGAGGTAATAATATTGTAAATAACAAAAAACAAGCACTTCTTTAGATATAGGAGAAATCATTAAAGCAGGTTTAAATTGGCACATAGCTGTGTACAGATTGCTGATTAAGCAAAATAAATAATAAACATATTGAGCCAATATGGCCTTGTTTGTAAATCTGGTAAACCACCTGTATCATTAAACAATCAATTTAAAGACCATTTTGGTTTGAAGGTAATTGTCTCCAAATTATCCAGTGACATCAGTCTATGTTCTGAACCAATATGCTGCCCAATTATAGTCTTTACAAAGTGTTTGAAAGCCATGATGGGTTTTCATGGCTAGTACGGTTGGATGAAACGCAGGAAATTTTAGTTGAAACAGTGGTGTGCATCTCCTGAGAGCTCTGAGGTTAAAAGGGGTGGTTCCCAAGACTGCTGCTCCAGCAGAGCTCTAACGCACAATGCACAACCAGTCCTTTCTTAAATGGAGAGCCAGCCGTGCTGGGGTGGATCATGGGTAGCTTTTGCAGACATTCTGGGGGGAAAAAAAAATTTAGTCTGTCACTTACAGATAGAAAGAGATTAACTCAAGGATTCAGATGCTTTAAAGCATTTTTATTTTTTTTTCCCAATTAATGGGATGAAAACTTTTTAATGTAATTTACAAAGGGAGGAGGGCAACCCAGATGGGGCATTGACATCTCCCTTACAATAAAGCAACAAGAGGGAGCCTTGAGTGCATCAAATAGGTTTTCTCTGGAAGACTGATGGGCAGTTTCCTAGGATAAGAAGGTATGGAAGATTGTGATCTGTCTTAGAGTGGGGATGGGGAGGAAGAATACCTTTTCAGTGACATCAAAGAAAAGATCTTTCGGAGTGTTGAAGTAATGGAGAGGAAGTCCCTTATAAATTTGTGTAAATATAAATAAATATTATGTACATCAATAAAATGCATATGTCTCAAACTGAATTTCCCAACATTGTATGTTGTTGGGATAGCATTTGAATGTTGCTATATGTAGTTCTGAATTGTATTTCTTTGGAGATTTCAAAGATTATTCCATGGTTTTTCTTTTTCTTTTCTAATTCATCTTCAGAGTCTGTTTGCAGTTGGTAATACCATATTTCCTTGGGAAGTTTTCCCTCTCTCTTAATTTTGATGAGGAAGTAAATCATACTCTCCCTCCCAGGCCCATCTCCCACACTACCTTTTAGGGATGCTGGCCTGTAGCAGTCTTCAGCAGAGGAAATGGAGGCTCTGGATTCCATAGGAGGAATGTGAATATCTTCCCATGAGCAGAGCTCCTCCGTAAGGAATCTGCCACATTGTGGCTAGTTTGGGGAGCAAAGGGATTCCTAGGAATCAAGTGTCCCAGAAATCTTGGTACAGCTTTAAAGAATTAAGCTTTTAAAACTTAAATGTTTGTTTTTAAGCTTTAATCATCTGAAACTTCAGTAAGACTTGTAGTATATCTATGCTTAAAGAGACTAGATCTGCAACTATCAGGAGACTGCTAGACTGTTTTAATTTTTAAAATATTGGTTAAAAAATGAGGATGGAAAAAATTATGTGGATAAATATAGTACTCTGTGTGAAAAATGGGGAAACTAGGAGATATTCATGGAATGTTGTGGTTGACTTGGGCCTGGAGCTCTGTTCTGACATCCAGCCCTAGTTTTTCTGCTAATAACATGCAGCTAAGAAAGCCCCTTTTTCCTAGCATTTAGTTTTGTGGAGAGAATAGTGATTTGACCTTTTGAAAAACTGAAACAACAGCAACAGCAACGATGTCTTATTTGCTTTGTGTACATTAATTCATTAAACATATTAAGTGTCCACCATATGCAAGTCTCTACCTTTGGCTCTAAAATACAATGCAAAAAAAAAGGAAATGATCCTTTACTTCAGGAAGCTTATATTCTACTTGGAGTAACATACAGTTGTGTGTAATAAATACATGGTGATTTCAGGATGGAGAAAGTGCTGACAACTTGGGGAAATGAATAAGCCAACAAGCACTTTTGGAGGGGCTTTGAGTATTTTCTGTGTGTCAGGCAGTTTAAGAAAAGGCAAACAACATCAAATCATTCCCTGGCCCTCCTCTCCCCCAATAATGACCTTACATTCACTGAGAATGAAAATTAAAAATGGAAAAAAAAAAAAAAAAAACAAAGTAGATATCGGGGAACTTTAGCCCTTGGAAAGGGGTGAGGAATAGACTGTGTCATCAAAAGCCTCTTGTACAAGACATTTGGGCTAAATCTTGTAAAAACCATGGATTGAAAAGCAAGTAAATATGAATCTAAGGAGAAAGCACATTTCAAACATAAGGGACAGCAAGTGCCCGGGGGTAGGAGATGGGCCCTGTGTGTAGCAACAAGGCCAGTAGGGCTGGACCTTGGAGGAAGGGCCAGGTTACAACAGATTTTAATGTTGGAATATATTGAGTAGGAGGGAGACATATCTGACCTGGCTTTAGGAAAGTCACTTGGGCTTCTATGGAGGATGGACTGGAAAGGAAAAAGGCTTGAGGTCGGGGGCCAACTGGGATGCTATTGCGGCACTCTGCCAGCGGTGAAAAAGTCCCCTGTTAGTGGGGAGAAAGGGACATGGTGGGGAAAGGGATCTGTAGGAAGAATGTGAGTGGGGGACTGAAGATGACACCAAAATTGGCTGCTTTTTTGTCCTTTGTGGTTGAAGATGTCACCCAAGGGACGTCGCTGTGTTAGTCAAGTCACAGCATGTCTGACTGTGGTAATCAGACCAGCACGAGCTCAGAATGCTCAGCCCCAAGTCAGAGAGAAACAGTCCGTGGGACATTTGGGGTGAATTGTCTAAATTTGTGCATCCCGCATTTCTTCTGAGCCACTTGGAGTCTGTTGTGCTCCCAGAGCACAGCGCCTTCTCTGATGGGGGCACATCATGCTGGGCAGTCCAAGATTACTGATTACTTTAATGCTAGATGTTTCAAATTCAGCATGTCCAATGCATTTGTGTTGTAGAACTGGAGCCCAGGAAAGAGACTGAGCTCCGAGACATAGAGATGACAGATGAACCTGTGGAAGTTGGTATCATCTAGTGAGAGAGAATATATAAAGAGAAAAGAGAAGGCAATTAAGAGACTTGGTAAATCCGCAGTTATTGGAAGTAATGGGGATGAAGATCCAGCAAAGGATTCAGGAGAATGTGATCATTAATATCAGAGGCTACAGAGACTGAGAAAAGACTTTTACATTTGACAGTTAAGAGATTATTGGTAACCAATATAACCGACCTACCTAGAAGAGAACTATACAGGGCTTACTATGACACACTATGTATCTAAAGGGCCTAATTCTGTCCAGTCCTTTATCAAGGAAAATTCATAGAGAAAGGTAGAATTAGGCTTATAGATGGGATCAAGATATTCCACTCCCAGGAACGCCGGTGAAGGTATTTTAGTCTGTTGGTGAAGAGCTCCTATTTTTATTTTTTAGCTATTATGTTCTGCCCACAATAAATTCCTGGCATTTTGGAGCTCATAAATGGGAATGTTGTACAACACTGGACATGTCAATTGAAGGCATTAGAGCACTTCATTTAGAGACAATTTTCAGTACTCGAGATGTGAAAGAGAAAAGAACGCATTGGTCATTGCAATCTCGATGAACAAACTAGGCGCAAACAAGAAAACTTCTGCTTTCAGCTTTTCAGCTACTCTCAGCGTTGGAAAATGAACAATAAATAATATATGACCGCATTGTTTAGTTTGTTCTTCAGCCTTCACAAAAACACACAATGATTACTTCACAACAAACCAACCCACCAAAAGAAGAGAAAGAACTAATTGGAAGATAAAAAAACACACAACACCCCCAAAAAAAAGAGATTTTTTTTTTTTTTTTTTTGCTAAGGATAGTTTGCTAAAATGGCAGTATCATTCAAAAAGGCCATGTATCAATAAAATAAAAGCTCTTTGAGGTCAAAAAAAAAGAGATTATTGGTAACTTTGAAGGGGGGGCCAGTTTCAATCAAATGATGAGGTCAGAAACAGCTGCAGAGTTGAGACACTGAGTGTTTCCAAGTTTGAAAGTTGTGAGATGGTAGCCAAGGAGTTTAGGTAGTTCAAACGAGGATTTTTTAATTAAAGCTTTTCATTTTCAAAACATGCAGGAATAATTTTTTTTAACATTGATCCTTGTAAAACCTTGTGTTCCAAGTTTCCCCCCCTTCCCCTCTCTCCCTCCCCTAGACAGCAAGTAATCCCATATATGTTAAACATGTACAATTCTTCTATACATATTTCTACAAATATCTTGCTGCACAAGAAAAATCTGATCAAAAAGGAAAAAAAAAGAAAAAAGAAAACAAAATTAAAGCAAACGACAACAAAAAGAGTGGAAAATGCTATGTTGTGGTCCACACTCAGTCCCCACAGTTGTCTCTCTGGGTGCAGATGGCTCTCTCCCTCACAAGGTCATTGGAACTGGCCTGAATCAACTCAGTGTTGAAAGGAGCCACGTTCGTCAGAAGTAATCATCACATAATCTTGCTGTTGTCGACTACAATCAAATGAGGATTTTTAAAGCGTGCAAGAGATGTGTATTTGTTGGCAAGGGAGAAAACACTGTTCTATAGAGGAGAAACTGGAGATTATGGTGGGAGAAGGACTAAGCATTTATATAATACCTATTATGTGCCAGGCACTGTGCTAAACACTTTACAGATATCTAATTTGATACTTGCCACCCTTTGAGGTGGGTGCTGCTTTATCTCATTTTGCAGCTGAATAAACTGAAACAAAAAGTTGGGATTTGCCCAGGATCACACAGCTAGTAACTATCTGAGTCTGTGCTTGAACTCAGGTCTTCCTTACTCCAGGACCAGGGCTGTACCCACTGTGCCACCCTGTTGGTAGGGGCAGTTTGCTAGAGGTGACAAGAAGGGGAATCAACGGTTTAAGTGGAGTGGTTGTACTTGAGAGAATGGGGTCAATGAGATGGTGGGGGATTGGAGTTGAGAAGATAGCTTTCAGCAAATGATATTTTTTTGGGGGGGGTGAAATATGAGGTGAAATGCTCAACTCATGGGTTTGTGGAAAGGAGATGTAGGAGAGGCTTCAAGGGAGAAGTAAACTCTTTGGTGAATCAGAGTTAGGCAGGAAGAGAATAGAATGCTTTGCTTCAGTGAGATCCCAATTGAACTTAATTAACACATTTCAGGGATGTAGGCAGCAAGATTTCGTTATTTCTTCCAGTTTCATGTAATAGCAGTAGGAGCAAAGGGCATAGATGCTGAAAGTAACCCAGGGTTGAGGTTTAACTAGGGATGAAAATTACTGGGTCAAGGGCCCAAAGGATTCAAGAGTTTGAGGATAGTGTAGGATCAGACTTGTTTCCTGAGGGGTCAAGATTGAGAAGTGAGGAAGCATAGCCAGAGCAATGGTGATGCTTTGCTGGAAAGGATGAAGAGGTCGTGGGATTAAAGATGAGAATGTAGATGAAAACTGGGTTTAAAAGCAGCAAAGCACAGGGAAAAATGGAATGCTAAAATATGATGATGGGATAAAGGAATTTCAGAGTTCTGGAAAATGGAATTGTTACCATTGCTAATCTGTTCCCCCAGTGACCATCCTGGTGTGGGGTTGTTGTTCTGCCTTCATTCTGGAAGAGGACTAATGCTATCACAAGGGTGATGTCTTGACTTGGGTGTGAATTGAATTTCTTTTGTCTTGTTGGAGTCAGCTGTATATAGCTAAGGTGGCGAGGGAAATTGAAGAACAAGAATATTAAAGTCTTTGAGGAACATCAACATGTCTGTCACTATCCTCCAGTGTCAGTGCAGCAGTTGGGCTGAGCTCTGGATCAGGAAGGGGTCTAGAGGGTATCCAGGAGGAGAATGTGATCATCCTGTCAAAGGGCAGAGCTCCAGAGGGATGGAAGAAAGGCCGTTACATTTGGCTAGTAAGAGATCATTGGTAGCTTTGGGGAGGGCAGTTTCAGTTGAGTAATAAGGTCAGAAATCAGGTTGAAGAGGGTGTAGAAGAGACTGAGACAAGATAGCAAGTCTTTTTTTTTTTTTAAATAAAGCTTTTTTATCTACAAAACATATGCATGGGTAATTTTTCAACATTTACTCTTACAAAACTTTCCGTTCCAAATATTTCCTTCCTTTCCCCATCCCCTCCCCTAGATGGCAGGTAGTCCAATCACATGTTAACTATGTTAAAATATATGATAAATCCAATATACGTAAATTTATTTGGTTTTCTTGCTGCAAAAGAAAAATTGGATCTATTAAGGAAAAAGACCTCAGAGAAAACAAAATGCAAACAAACATCAACAGAAAGCATGGAAATGTTATGTTGTGGTCCACATTTCACATCCCTCTCTCTGGGTGTATATGGCTTTCTTCACTGAACAATTGGAACTGGTTTGAATCATCTCATTGTTGAAGAGAGCCATGTCCGTCAGAATTAATCATCGTATAGTCTTGTTGCTGTGTGTAATGTTCTCCTGGTTCTGCTGATTTCACTCAGCATCAGTTCATGCAAATCTCTCCAGGCCTCTCTGAAATCGTCCTGCTGGTCGTTTCTTACAGAGCAATAATATTCCATAACATTCATGTACCATGATTTATTCAGCCACTCTCCAATTGATGGGCATCCCTTCAGTTTCCAGTTTCTAGCCACTACAAAAAGGGCTGCCACAAACATTCTTGCACATGTGGGGCCCTTTCCCTCCTCTAAGATCTCTTTGGGATATAGGCCCAGTAGAAACACTGCTGGGTCAAAGGGTATGCACAGTTTGACAGTTTTTTGAGCATAGCTCCAAATTGCTCTTCAGAATGGCTG
Organism: Myrmecobius fasciatus; assembly: GCA_023553655.1. Lineage (NCBI taxonomy): Eukaryota > Metazoa > Chordata > Mammalia > Dasyuromorphia > Myrmecobiidae > Myrmecobius > Myrmecobius fasciatus. Next base: position 233,064 of record JAJPUD010001838.1, on the reverse strand, counting down.
GATCCTTCACAGTTTCACCAACAATGTATCAGAAGACACCAAGTCTTTCAGTCAGTTGTCAAATCTTATCATTTCTACATCCACATCTTTTGCAATTTTATGTGGCCACCACATTAGGGCAAGTCTCATCAGCTTTCTCATTGGTTCTCTCTGCTTCATTTCTCCCCTCCCCAGTTCATTCTCCTCAAAGCTGCCAAAGTAATTTGTCCTAATCCCTGATGGACTGTGTCACTTTCCACTTCAGTAAATCCCATTGGCTCTCTGTTGTCTTTAAGATCTAAATAGAAACTCCTTTGCTTGACATTTAAAGCCCTGACCACCTGGTCTCCATCTCCATCTGCAGCTGCCTTCCCCATGATTTTCCTTTTCCCAGACTGCCTTTGCTGCCCCTCAGCACCAATGCTACCATCTCCTGGGCTCCTCACCCCTGCCTCTTGGAATCTTGTGCTAGTACCATCTTTCCGGCTCTTTCCCACCCCAACCAGTTCTCTCCAGAAATTACCTTGAGTTTACTCTGTGCCTTCTTATAAAGTATGTTTCCCCTATAGGATGGAAGCTCCTCTGTGGCAGAAATGACTTTCCTTTCATTGTTGTATCCCCATGACTCTGCTTTGCTGATTGCTTAATTGGAAAGGGATCATAAGGGTAAAAGGTATAGAATTGGAAAAACCTTGTAATCCATCCTTGTCTTGCAGATTAGGAAATTGAGGCCTTGGGTGAATTGCCTAAAATGACAGGGAATTTGAAATCATGCCCTCTGATTGCAAACCCAATACTCTTTCTCTGTGAGAAACTTATGGTCTGTGAACTCGTCTTGCTGTATGTGATTTTTTTTTTTTAATACGTTGATGACGATGTTGTATAATCCTATCTGTTTTATAAAGCATTTAAAAACCTTATTCTGAGAAACTATACACCACCAGATTCCCCACGTGGACAGACAGTTTTATGACCCATATTCAGTGGTGTGCTTCCAGTAGTCATAATTGGATCGTTCTGCCATTGTTACAGGATGGGGTTGGGGGAGCAGATTAGTAATGGTGGTTACTGAAATGGACTGCCTGGAAGGCAGGGAAATTGTTTTCTTCTCTTTGAGTCATTTCTGACAAATGTCAACCCTTAGGCTGTTTGTTAGTCACCTAGTATTTAACCAGGAGACTTTGGACTCTCCCTTCTTTAGATAAGAGAACTAAAGTAATTAGGAGATTGACTCAAAATGCTGAGGCTAGAGGAAACTCAACTCTGGTGGGGAATTCTCTTCTCAGTCAGCTAACCTCATGTGTCAGCCCAGCCTCCTTCCCTCCAATTGTATCTGGCTACTGACTTGGCTTTTGTATTTAGCTTTACCTAGGGGAGCCTGGGAAATAGGAAGGAAGGATGTCTCAAGGAAGTTCTCTTAAATTCTTTTTGAAATTGGGAAGTGACCGTTAGTGGGATCTTTCAAGTGAATCATGCTGAGTTGTAGGCTGTTGAACAAGTTGAATAATAGCTCCATTTTGTAAAGGCTGGTTTAATAGGGTTAGAGTTGGAAGGGACAAATTAATTCAACCACATGTTACAGTTGAGGAAATTAAAGTTCACAGAAGCTAAGTTTCTTGTAGCTAAGTAAAGTGCAGAGACTGCTGGACTCAGGCAGGAAAACCTGAGTTCAAATACTGCTGTGTAACTCTGAGCTACTCTGCCTGCCTTGATTTCCTTATCTGGTAAAAAAAAAAAAAAAAAAGTAGCACCCCCCTGAATCTTTGTGATGATAAAATTAATTGCTATTTATGAGGAAGAGGCTTTACAAACTTATGTAAAGGCTAGTTTTATTATTATTGTTATTTGGAGTTTCAGTTCCATTCAACACAATTAACACAATGAATCATACTCTTTGCTTGAGATTCAAAGACAAATCTTGCCTTTGGGGGAGCTTGCAGTCTAATGAACAAAAAGGTAAAAGTAAAGGTGAGTGGGAGAGAATTAGATAAAGAATATTTACAAAGGAATTACTAAGGCTTTGAGGTTGGCATTTTTTGTGACCGCACCATTCAAGAAATTTTTGTCTGAAGGTTTTGAAACACAAATTTAAAAAATTCAGTGTGTGTTGAGTTGTCCTAAGTGCATTATTTTATCATTATTTACATATTCTTATTGGGCATTTTCTAGAAAAGAGCATTTTGTTAACTGAGATCAAAAATGAGCATATTTGGGGAAGGAGGGCCTTTGTTTGGCCTCAGTGGGGCTGGTTGAGACATATTAGTTGTTTGTGTTCAGTCCTGTCTGACTCTTCATTACCCCATTTGGGATTTTCCTGGCAAAAATAGCCGAATCATTCATCATTTCCGGTTAGAGGGAGAAGATCCATTTTCCTATCTTATGTTTCGTGGGATTCAGAATTTATATACAGATGCTCTACACCGAACATAACAATTAGAGACAACCCATGGAGTTAATAGTTTAGTCATAGACTTCAGAGAATTTGAGGAACTTAACCTGGTTCTGTGAACGTGAAAGGTTTATATTTGGTTAAATTTTGTATCCACTATTGTTGAACTCTCTTCCCCTAAAATGTTTGCTTTCTTTCTCTAAGGCAGGTTGGTGGGATGGATAGAGAGCTGATCTCAAGGTTCACAGCCAGCTTCCCTGATACTTTCTGTCCCTCAGCCCCTTGTAAGGCAAGTCATTTAGTCCCCCAGTGCTCTAAGTATCCAAAGAGGGATTCAAACTCAGCTCTTCCTGCTACCACGGTATTTCAAGCCAGTTCATCCAAGTGCTGACTTGAGCTTTGGCTATTCTTGGGTCTTTTTAGTTAGCCAACCAACCAGTCACAGGGATTTCATCAACTTCATTGTACTTTGAATTTACATTTTCTCAGTGGTGCCAGTTCCAATTTCTGACTTCAAAAAGGAAAAAAAAAAAGTTCTGATTGGTCATAGGTTCCACTTCTGGTTTAATCAAGGTTTTATTGCACTCAGGTAGCTGGCCGTGACATCCTCAGGTTAAGTGGTTTTGCACAACCAGGAATATGGCCACATAGAGGGTAATTTCTAGTGCTAATGAGAAAGAATGCTTGGTTAACTTTGCTTTTACAACTTAAATAAATGAATACAAAATCCACTATGATGGAGTCATTAAATTTTTACATTTGACTTGCGTGTTCATAGACTCATGAATCTCAAATTATGAAGCAATTTGTTATTACTGTTGTGCCTTTCCTACTACAAGAAAGAGCTAGTACAGTCACAAGTGGACAAAACATGGATTTTCTCCAGTAAATCTGCAATCTTGCATTAGTGAGAAATGAACAACAGGAGGGAGAGGGAAGGGATGTTTTTTGAAGATTGTAACTTTTAGTTCAGTATATTTTGAAAGCTACATAATTAATCTGTCATTAGACTTCAATATCAACAGGGTGCAGCTTGGACTCTCCTCTCTTCTCTTTTACGCCTGTCAAGAAAACTTGATTTTTAATAGACCTGGCTTCAGCTGCCAGCTGCCACCAGTCATGAGACATTAAATAGAATATACCAAAGTTAATTTTACTGTTCAACTGAGCAGCCAAGAAGTAGTGATGAATTTGGTCATCTTTTTCTATTTATCGTAAGATGTCCTTATCCTCTTTCCTATTATACCCAATTCAACATTTGATAAATAGGGTGATTAAGAAGTATTCCTGAAGTTGATAATGGCCCTTTGTTGGAGCAAATAAGAAAGAAGTTTTATGCTAATGTTGAAAATTTCAAATTGGCCAATATCAACAGAAATCTTTTGCAAGGGCAAATATTGGAGTTGTGATGGCTTATGGTGCTTCTGTGATGAGGAAGGATTTGTGGGCAGTTATGAAGAATTTTTTTATAAATTGTTTTAAAGCATATTTTAAGCATAAAATACTACGTATATATGTGTATGTGTGTGTGTATATATGTATATATATATATATATATCAATTCTAAGTTCTTAAGAGAGCCTTGAGAGGGTCCTTGTATTGCTTCTTGTGACCCCCTTGTGAGCTTTTGCCTTGGGTGAGTTCTCCAAGAAATAATTTTTTTGGCAAGCGTACATTTGGCATCTGAACAGTGTGGCCAGCCCCAGGGAGTTGTGCCCTGGCCGCAGAGTTGGGGTACCTGGCAGTTTAGTTCGAGAAGTACCTCAGTGTCTGGTACCTTCATTATCTCCCTCAGACAATTCAAAAGGAGGGGGTCCAGTTTCTGGCTTGGTGCTGCTCAGTCTCATCCCTCTTCTCTCCCCCCCAACACAGAGCTAGCTCTGGCAGTGCATGTCTCATTATTGATGTGGGCACCCCTGGAAAAGTTTATCCACAGCGTTCAGAACGTCTCCATTTACTGCAGCTGATGGTTCCACACATGGATGGTGTAGTGCTGGCTGATGGAGAACCTGTGTTTTCTTGTCCATTCCCTGTTGAGAAAGCTTGAGAGGTCAAGGTCACTCAGATAGTGTCAGGGCTGTGACATTCTTGTTCTCTGACTGAATCCAGCTGTAGCACAGGTCTTAACTTGGGTTATTGCATTTTTATTTATTTTCATTTTTTGGTGTCTTTGGATAGAATATTTATTTCCTTAGCAACTGGTATTTTCCGCTATTGGGTAGACATTGCATTTTACCCTGGGGCCAGGGGTCCAAAGGGGGATTTGAATTTAAGGATCAAGTGATATGATTTCTAATCTGCAGTTTGCCTGTGATAAATACTAAGCATTAGAGCTTAGTTTCACAGGAGGAACACTTTGTGTGAAAATTATTTATGCCAATATAAGATATTCCTGTTATAACTTGAATGAGGAAAAATTTGCCCTTTGCTAAAAAAGAATCCTTTTCAATTTTTACTACACAAAGCCTACATTTTATTACAAAATAAAATTCTACCTCAAGCTTTTCTCTGTTCTGATAAAATCTTTTTGTTGGCTTCTGTAGTACATTTTCCAGTCCACAAACAGCTCTGAGAGAAACCTGGCGAAGTAAGGGACAGATGGAAAACTACCAAGTCTGTTGAGGCAATCTAATACAAAGCATTAATGGCAAAAGTGATAAAATGTAAACACTTTTCCTTTGCTTTGTGATATTCTTTTTTGCGAGGAAGCCAAAAACACACATATTGACATTAGAAGTCATAAAGATTTGCTTTTTGATTGAATTTTTAAAAAAGATAATTTGTGATGACTTTTGTGCTTCATGTCATTGATCGAGACCTGAAACTTGGGCTCAGAATAGCAGTGATTTCCTGTTGAGGTTATGATGGGACTCTCTTTTTTTGGAAGGCAAAGTTGTTGAGAGTGTATATAGTGCATTGGGAAGCCACTAATTTGACTCTGCTCGAGGAACAAATACATTTTAAAGAATGGAAGCTCCATTAAGCCTGAGCAATCTGAGGTGGATAGCAGACTGGGGGTAACGCACTAATAATAATCATGCCTCGGAAAAAGCCTCACAATTACAGTTTCTGGGTACAGGGTAAGACCTCGCTTCCAAAGTGAGCAAAATGGTGGCTGCTATTTTTAGTTCTCTTTTATGTGATTTTTCTGCAGTTTGCTCCTTGCTACTCCTGGATGGTTTTTACCTATTTTAATTAATGTTATCTTGTGCTTGGGCCCTGGGGCTGCCTTAGTGAAAGGTGTAATTTCAGAAGCCCAATAAATAAAATAGCTCTGGTGTGGGAAAGCCCCATTAATCACATTTATGGTTACAAAATATTCAGGTACATCCATGTAAAACATTCCTGGGCAGTGAATTGTACAGAAAATGTTTAGAATTCTTGCTTTTCAGTATTTCAATTGGCTGTTGTCACACAAAGACTGGTGCCGGAAAGCACCTACAAAATGTTTTCATTTGACAGGAAAAGGTTTTCTGTTTAGTATAAATTATGTGGAGAAGTCCAGAAGGAGAATGTGTATCTTACGTAGATTTATGTGTATATACGTGTATGTGTAGATGTGTCTCTCTCTTTCTCTTTGTCTCTCTGTTTTTCTCTTTGTCTCTCTGTTTTTTCTCTCTTTGTCTCTCTTTCTCTCTCTGTTTAGTCATGTTTTTTAGTAGTACCTGATTCTTAATGACCCCATTTAGATCTTTCTTGGCAAAATCATTGAAGTGATTTTCCATTTCCCTTTCCAGCTCATTTTACAGATGAGGAAATTGAGGCAAATGAGGTCAAATGACCTGCTTAGGGTCACACAGCTATTCCATGTCTGAGGCTAGATCTTGACTCCAACACAGTGCTCTATCCACTGTTCCACCCAGTTACCCATACACAAAGGTACACATTTAAATGATTATTATTTACTTGGAATATATACTGAGAGGTAGCATGATGTGGCAGACAGAGCACTGATCTCGATACTAGAAAAACCTGAGTTCAAGTCGTCCTCTTGAGAGACATGCTGGATGTAGAATACTGGGCTATTCCGTGTTCTGGGACTCTGGGGAGCTCTGAGGCACTAAGTAGCAGAAAGGATGCTTTGGTAGGAGTTTGCTCACCCAGAAATTTCCTCTCCCAATGAACTCACAGGTTTAATTCCTATGTTTTACTTCTAATCCAGATTTCTGCATCTGAATCTATACATTATCCTTCTAATAGAATGTAAATTTCTCAGAGGCAGTGACTTTTCATTTTTGTCTTTGTATTTCCAGTACCTATTATAGTTTCAATAAGTACTGATTGATTTGAAGGAAAGAGGTTTTTCAGCATAAAGTTGGCAAGATTTTTGCTCATTTCCAAAATAAATTATTTGGAAAATAGACTTAAATTCTCCTGTTTCTTGAATCCTTCTTTTAGAATTTTATGATTTCATATATCTCCACAAAAAAAAAAAAAAAAATGTCCCTGTACCTTCTAGCTCTAAATTTATTTGATTGAATTGTTTGGAACCTATCCAAATAGAATTCTACTTTCTTGGAGATACCTTATGTCAAAGTGTAGCCCAGTGCACTTGCAATTATATTTTTAAATTCTGAAAGCTCCTCTGTCAAGATAGAATAGATAAAATTTTTGACTGTAATATGAAATAAATAAGTGAAGTTGAAAATGTAGGCAAATTCAAATCATAAACCTATAATAATGTTTTGTTTTGCTTTTAATTGGGAGCGGGGGGGGGGGGATAATCCTAAAGAAAAGCAGAAAACAGACTTTTTTTTTAAAAAATTCTTTTACAATTCTTAAAAAATAACCCAAAAAACCCAAACATCTTCCTATTTCCATAATCTTATTCTTATCATTGACTCAACCTCTGAAATGTAATTTTTTCATCTGTACGTGAGTTTGTAAGTAAGTTAAGTGAAGGTAGTTTTAGCATTTCTCATCTTAGGAGCATGCAGATTTTGCCATAGTATTAATTCATTTTATCAGCAAGCATTTCTTGAGTGTTTATGGAGAAAGTGATGTTGGCCAAATCATTTAAAATCATAACTCTAGAGTTACCTGGAATCTTGAGGTCAAGTACATGACTACCCCTTTCATCTCATGGATGAAGAGACTGAGAAATTAAGTGAACTGTCCTACGTCACCCAGCTAGTAAACATCCAAATTGGGTTTAGAACTTAGATCTTCCTGATTGCAGTCCAGCATGTACCTCAGATTTACCCTGAGTCTCAGTTCCCTTTTCCATAAAGTGAGAGGGGATAGACTAGATGATCTCCCAAGATTTCTTTCAGCTCACACTATCATCCCATGATTCCCTAGCCACATAATTTCTCTAATAATATCTTACACTTGTAAGATATTGTACAAAATGGCAGAGGAGACTTTGAAGGTTTAGTAAGAGCAGCAGAAGAGATGGAAACACAGGGAAGGGAAAAGGCAGTAGACTAAATGATGTTTATACTGAAACTGTTCTGAGGCCTTTAAGCTGGAAACTGCTTATAATAAAAATAGGCCTGGTGGCCCTTCCAGGTTCACCTCTGGGACTGGGGAGGAGAGAACATGATTCTTGGCAGCCATAGCAACATGGAATGATTTACTTGGATAATTACTGCCTATACTTTGCTCAGTTTAAAATGCCCATAAAAGGGGGGAGGGGAGTGGAGGAGCCTCCAGTGGAGACATGCATATTTATCTGTTTTCAAGAACCTTCCCTAGAAGATAACAGAAGAATATGCTAATAGCTTACTAATTTAAGACAGCTGAGGGAAGTCCACTCTGAACTGGTGAAAAGCTTGAATTTTTAGAGTAGCATTTTTTTCTTTTTTTGAATGCTGTGTTTTCTAGGTGTTGTTTTGTCTTAAGTTTACATACTTTCAAAAAATTAAATAAGTAAGGAATCCCACTTACAAGTACATCTCATTTGGCAAACTACAGAATAGTTAGATCAGGAGGGAATGCCCTCGTTTTATAAATTAAAAAAAAAAAAGCAAACTGGTAAGGAAAAAGTGAGTTACTCAAAACTACGCAATTAATAAGTGGCACGTCCATGCTTTGTTTCCTTTTTGCCTCTGATGCATAGGTAACATAGAATAATTTTGATAGAATAGTTTTTAAAGGAAAATTGGATGACTTTTTGAGTACATATAGGATATCCCAAAAGTCTTAGTACAATTTCTAGCTTTAATAGCTTAAAACTACTCTTAGACTTTTTGGGATACCTTGTATAGTAACTCAGAAGTTAACACAATTTTGCCAGATAGTGGGCCTTTCAGAGCTGCTTTAAGAAATGGAAGCAACTGCTTTTTGTTTTCTTTCTCATTTTTTCCTTTTTTTGATCTGATTTTTCTTGTGCAGCAGGATAAACATAGAAATATGTATAGAAGAATTCTACACGTTTAACATATATTGGATTACTTGCCGTCTAGGGGAAGGGAAGGGAGGGAGAAAATTTTGCAACATAAGGTTTTTCAAAGGAGAAAGTTGAAAACTACCTTTGCATGTGTTTTGAAAATAAAAAAGCTATTATTTAAAAAAAGAAGAACTGGAAGTCAAAAGACCTGAATAATTTGCAAATGGAACAACCTGTTTCTGAGCTCTAGGGAGTCAATTGCTATTACATTGTTTGTTTTTTTCTTTCCACCTGTACAACAAAAAGAAATGTAACATTAACAGATAGAAATGTTGTCTTCTTAAAGTTGGAAAATCAGAGAAAATTTATGGTATCTACAGTTATCCAAACCATTTTAATGTAAGTATCAGGTTATATTTATATGGAGCTTTAGAATTATAGCCCATAGATCTTGGGGAGGAAGAGGTAAGGATACTGAGCTTCAGAGAGTTTATATGTTGGTCCCCCCCCCCCCCAATATGATGAATAATAGGATCTTAGGACTTGAACCCAGGGCTTTTAATTTGAAATTCCAGAATAGAAGTTTAAAGAAAGATTATTAACAGCCAGGAAGTTTAGAGATGTCTTTCTCCCTTAGCTTGGATTCAGTGATGGATTTCAGTTCTTCCAGCCTAGAAGAAAATATCAAAAAGTGATTATTCTCTTCGATGGCCCCAGTGGCAAAACCAAAACATGATTTTAAAATTACTTCATGGCATCCTCTCATAAGACTTGCAGTAAATAGTGCCTCCTTGTTCGCCATTTACAAGAGCTTTCCTCATAACTTCAGGTGAGTAATGCAAGCATGAGAGTGCCCATTTACAAATACAGACTGAATAAACCTCCAAAGACTAGACTTGGCTCTACATCTGCAGATGCTCTGGACCTGGTTCTCTTGTACGACCCACTTGGGACAGTAGGCGTATCTGCCCGCCTTTCTCCTTTCCTTGCTATTCTTGCATCAAAGTAGGATGTCGCAGGGACTGTGGAAGTCTAGGGGGGCACAGTGTGCCACATAAGCAAGCAAGAATCTAAAGTCTTTCCCCAGTAGATAGCCACCAGTTCTGGATTCTGAGCTTTATGTTGGAGCGGAACTCCTCCTGGCCGTGACTTCAGAAGAACAGGGTCTCAGACTGGAACGTGCCACTTGCCAGCTGCTCTAGAGAAGAACCTTCTGATGGAGCCTTTGCTTGCAGGAAGAAATGGAAGCTTTTTTTCTCCTTGAACTGCAAAGAGCACCTCACCGGATGTCAGAAAGCTAGGGTTCAAGTCCCATCTCTGACACTTAAATTCTGAGACTGGGCAAGCTGCTTAGGCAAGTGATCTGTTTGTAAATTAGGGATGATAATATTTGCACAATAAACACAAATTGTCATTATGACATTTTAAAGGAGAAGTCAGACCTTTAGGGAAATACGTTCTTTTAGAACAGAGGTCAGACAAGTTTCCCGCTGTGCCCCTCAGATTAAAATGTAATTGGGAAACTTGAAACAAATTTTAAAATACAGTAGAACATAGATAATGTTACTATTTGGTTTTCTTAGTCAATATACTGCTCATAGGCATTTTTATGTTTAGTTATGTTTTCTCCCTTTTTATTTGAGATTGACAACTACTCTTTTAAGACAGACACAGCCACAAGCACAGATATACCCACCCACAGACAGACAGACAGACACAGAGAAAGATAAACAGACAGACAAGCCCTGGGAGCGGCAGCATCCTCTAGATCACTGACTTTCCTTCTAGTTCAGCACCCTCCTGCCATCCTCCTGAAAAGCAGCTCCTGTGGAGTAAATGGCAGCCATTCCTTCCAGCTGCCAACTGTTTGCTACCCCCAGGACAGACAAGCCAGCCTAGATGAAGCAGTGAAGGAATTATGTTCCTGGAAAATTACTCTAGACCTCCTCTATTCAGACCTTAATGGATACATCTTGGGTCCCCGAACCTAAGAACCTTTGCAATAACGATACTTGGCTGGTTCTTGAGAAATGGGTCTTTTAGAAAGTATTGATCCTCCAAACTTCAGCCAGGTGAGATTTGCCCTGGGGCTGATGAGAACATGGGATGGAGGAATCCTGGGAATAACTATGTGGAGTATTGTGTTCAGTTCTGAGCACTAGATTTTAGGAAACACATGGTTAAGCTGAAGATCTCCGACCAACAGGATTAAGGCTATGGAAAGGAATCATGTCATCTGACAATCAGTTGAGAGAGAGGAGGCTCTTTAGCCTGGAGAAAAAAATGGTAGTGATGGGACCAATGAGACATGACAGATGTCATCTAGTATTCAAAGACTCTTATAGGGAAGAGGGAATGATTAATTTTGTTTGATCCAGGAGGGCAGAAGTAGGAACAATGAGTGAATGTTGCAAAGGAACTTAAGGAACTTAACAAAAGGAATTTAAGCTTCCTCTTGAGAAAAACTCCCTAATTATTAGAGTTGTAATAAGTGAAATGCACAGCCTTGTGAGGTAGTAAATTCCCTTTGTCCTAAAGTTTTCAATAATAACAATAATTAACATTAATAAAACCCTTTAAAGTTTGTAAAGCTGTTTACAAATATTATTTCATTTGATCCTCACAACACTTGAAGATAAGTGCTATTATTTCCCCCATTTTACAGATGAGGAAATTGAGGCAAATAAGTGACTTGGTGAGTGTTCTATAGCGAGTGTGGATCTGAGGCTGGATTTGAACTCAGGTCTTTTTGTCTGCAGCTTTAGCCGCAGTGCCAGAGTTGCCTGAATCCGTCTTCCTGTTTGTGATCACCAGTTATTTTTTCTATATGTTCCTTAACTGAGGTTGTCAAGGTATCTTTGTGGAAATGAATTTAACTTAAGTCACTAGAAGGTAGAATCCTATAAGAAGAATTGTATGCTCTCCATAAAATGTATCTATTTAACAATAGACCAAGTTAATAGTTCTTTTCAAGAGTAAGGACTCCAGTACACAAGAAATGGAAATGAAAACAATAGATGTGTAAACTTGATTCCTCTGAATTACTGTCATAAGACCATGATTCCAAAAAGTAGTGGTATCCAGCAGGAATCCTTGTGAAATATGGCATCAATTAAGTTTTGGTACAATAAATGTAATACAGAATTACTGCAGCCTTATTACTCCCTAAAGATAGAGCAAGGAAAACTTTAAAGCAAGTTAAAATAAATGCAATGAATATTTGAGTACATGTTGCTTTTATTTAAAATTTCCAAAAGCATATTTAGTCCCTTTTCTACCTTTCCCCAAACTGAGCTAGGATCTTAATTCTGATCTTAATTAGAACCACAGAGGATGTCAAAGTCAGGAAGGACCTTGGAAGCCGCTTAGTCCCTATAAAATAATTAAGATTGAATATCTTCTCTACAACATAGGAATATATCTAGCCTTTGCTGAGGCAGCTAAGTGTTGGGGGGGATAGAGCACCAGACCTACGGTTGGGGGGACTAGTTCAAATCCAAGTCTCAGACTCTTATCTTGGGCAAGTCATTTAATTTCTGTCCCTTCAGTTTCCTCATCTATTAAAATGAAGGTAATAATATCATCTACTTCCTAAGTTTGCTGTGAAGATCAAATAAGATATTTGTTTTTGTTTTGTTTTTAAGTAACTTTTTATTTTCAGAATACATGCAAAGATAGTTTTCAACATTCACCCTTAAAAAAACCTTGTGCTCCAATTTTTTTCACCTTACCTCTCCCCTCCACCCCATTCCCTTAGACAAAAAAGAATCCAATATATGTTAAACATGTGCAATTCTTATATACATATTTCCACATTTGTCGTCAAATGAGATATTTGTAAAGCACTTTGCAAACTTTAAAGTGCTACCTAATAATTACTACTATTATTAACATCATCATAATTATTAATAAGCAAGAAGTTAGGATGGAGCCACCTCATTTCCTTTGTTTTGACAGGGTTAGGTGGGGAAATTACTGGATGGAGTTTACTGAGATTTTAGCAGAGCATTTGACAGTTTCTCATGTTATTGTAGAGAGAGAGGGAATGAAGAGTGACTTCCAGATTTTTTGACTGAATTCATGGCTCCAGGGTTTCCTTGGTGTGTGGTGCTCTGCTCCTATTGTAATGTAGGTTTTTTGTTTGTTTCTTTTAATACTCTTTTCTGTTTTCATTGTTGGTCTTCACCATCCTGTATCTAAGCAACTCTCTCACTTGGTGGCCATCCTTCTGACCATGCTACCTTGCCCTTCCAAATATAGGAGGGTTGGTCTGTGCATGGAAGACAAATCCTAAGCCTTTCTGACTTGTAGAACTTGCTAAAACTTCCCAGGTGTCTTCAAGAATTCAAGTCATGCATGGCTCTCTGCAACAATGAAATGCTTCAAACCACCTCCAATTGTTCACTGAAGAAAGCCATATACACCCAAAGAGAGGGATGCGAAATGTGGACCACAACATAACATTCTCATACTCCTTGATTGATGTTTGCTTACATTGTGTTTCCTTTATCTATCGTTTGTGTAGATAAGATTTTTCTTGCACAACAATGATAAGTTTGGAAATATGTATACATATATTCAATTTGCCAATATTTTAACATAATTAACATGTAGTGGATATCCTGCCATCTAGGGGAGGGGTGGGGAGTTGGGGGGAAAAATTTGTAACGGAAAGCTATGTAAGGGTTATTGTTGAAGAATTACCCACACATATGTTATGCAAATAAAATAAAATTTAAAAAAAAATAAATAAAAAAATAAAAATAAAAATAAATTAAAAAAAAAAAGAATTCAAGTCACGGTGAGACAAGTAGGCAGGACCACAGGAAAAGAAACAAGAAAAAACTCTGGATAATATCAAAAGGGATTGTGCCTTCTAATAGGAGAGGATGCGAGAGAATCCATCCTACTACTTTTTCTGGCCCCAGCTTCAGGACAAGGAGTTACCACCAGTGATTCTTCAAAAGTGCTATTAATACACTCCTATCCTGTAGAATCAGGTTTTAAAATAGACTTTTGCCTGGGAATAATAAACATAAATGGGAGCTACTTGTATTTAGCCTTTTAAGGTTTGGAAAACACTTTATATGCACTAGTTAGCTGGAAAGCCAGTGGGTATAGAGAAATGAGCGTCGGAAAGTCTTGATTTTGAAACTTGATTCTCACCTTATGCCTCTGTTTGCTTATGGGTAAAATGAGCGGAACAAGGCCCTTGATGGCACAGGGTTGTTAGGAAGTTTAAACCAGATACTGTTTATAAAGTGTTTTTGCCAGCCGCCAAGTTATGCTATACAGATGTCAGCTATTATTATTGTGAATATCATTACTTATAATGCTTTTTCTGTGAGTAAGTGCATTCAGATTTCTCCGCAGCAGATTTTGAGGGGAATTTTAAACTGTGACCCGTACGTAAATTGAATGGCCTCTATCTTGGTATCTCGGTATTTTTGTTTTTAAGACAAGCCAGATTCATTGGTGGTCTGTTAATCCATATGATCCTTCCCATTCTTCTTTGAGTTACCTGAGCCAACACAGGCGGATGAATAGCTGACTCTGCAATTTTCTGCCATACATGGAAGTAAATATACTGATCTTAAGACCATCTATAATTTTCTACCATCTATAAATGGAAGTAAATATACTGACTTAAGGCAGGAAGATTAACGTTATCTTTCCCTCTCAAATACTTTTAGCTAACTTTTCCAAAATCAATATGTAACACCCTAAAAGGATCACAGATTCCTGTTTTTAGTTGAAAAATAAATAGTTTTTCAGTTGTGTTCTACTCTTTGTGATCCCATTTGAGGTTTTCTTGGCAAAGATACTAGCGTGGTTTGCCATTTCCTTCTCCAACTGAATTTATATTTGAGAAAATTGGGGCAAACCAGGTTAAATGACTTGCCTAACGTCGCACAGGTAGTGTCTAAGACCATATTTGAACTCAAGAGAACTTCAAACCCTACACTCTTATCTACTCTTCCACTTAGCTGTGAATATAGTGATAGAAAATTGTTAATACCGAATGTTACTTGCTACTCCCTTAATGAGCTTAATAATGTCAGAATTTCAGTAATATCTTTATGTTCCTACATGTAAGATATTTCCTCTTGGTTAGGTTAAGCTGAACTTCACCCTAAGTCCCTCCATCCAGAGATTTTATCTTGTAAAGAACCTAGCTTGAGTTGGATCTCAGCTTCTAATGTCTTTGCCCCCTTGGCATTCATGCCATTAAGGTCATGGCAAGAATGAAGTGGGTTTTCCTTTCCTGGATTGCACTGGGGTCTCATGACCAGGTCTTGCTGATTCCTTCCCCTCTGCTCCGAAAGGTATAAGTCATCTTTCATGGGTCTTTGGATTGGGAAATCCATTGTGCTCTTTACTCATGGGATTCATCCCCTTTGGGTGGCAGGCTGGCTTCCCTCTACTCTCAATTAAAGACGCTTTATTCCTCAACTCGGGGCTTTGGTTTATTCTAGGACTTGATAATACTTTTAAACAAGAACCAATGAGGTGAAGTTATTTACTTGGGAATTCAGAAAAGAAAAGGTGCCCAAGCCATTCCTGCTTGCATGGAATGGTACAAAGAACTCTTGAACGCTGCCTTATCTGCCTTTGACAGACACAGGGATCATTAAATGACTTGACCAGCTTTCTTGGCTTTTGGTCCAATATTCTTTACATTCCACTGCTCGTCACCAAATAGAAGAATGGGTCTGTTCCAGTCTTATGACTTCATCTTCCTGATATTATTGCATCTTCCTTCTATTTCATTTGTGCTTATTTGTAGTGCTTTGTATATGGAAAGTGCATGATGAATGTCAGTTGTGATGGTGGCCCTGTTATCATTGTGCTCCAAAGTCTGATTATTATGGTGAGGGTATGACTGGTTTCTTGAAACCTGTGCCAGCCTGGGTAAGGATCGTCAAACTAGAAAGCTTTCCAGTCCAAGGTCTGGTGATGGATTGTGTGTCCGTTCTGAGAACCAGCTTAGTTTTGGAGAGGCTCCTCACTAGAAAGTAGCCAGGGGGCAATGGGTTTCTTGGCTATAGCAGCTCACAAAGACTGTATACCAAACCATATTATGTTGTGAATCACCGCGGCCAATATTCCCATATTATTCAGAGCAGGGTTTTGTAGTACTTACAACCTACTACAATTAGACCACTTTCTTGGGCACTGACTTTGCCCTCAGCATTCCCTAAACTTGCTTCCTTTCTTCTTCTTTTGCCTGGATATTTATAATTTTGAATACAGCTAAGCTGCTATTTCCATGTCTCCTTCCCCTGAAAGTCTTAATTTTAAAGCTTCAATCTGTCGTATCTTTTCTGAGGTTAAAATTCTGCCCCTCACTTTAATTTGGATCAGGAGAGATCTTTGATTTTAGCCTTCTTTTAAGTTTGTTTCAGCCAGGAGTTCATTTATCATGTTTTTTAAAGCAACATGATGAGATATTTATTGTAATTGAAACATTTCTCACGTTTCACCCCCTTCCTTATCCCTCCAGTTTCTTGATGCCATAATGGTACAGATATTCTTCCAGTAGTAAAGACTGACATTTTAGATGAGCAAGAGCTCTGGACAAGGTAGTCAGAAGACCTAAATTCAAATTCTGACATTAGCCATATGACCCTAGATAAATCACTTTGCCCTATCGGAAAAATTGAGCTACTATCTGGTTAGGCTGTTATGAGGATGTCATTAAATGAGACAACTCTTGTAACTCTAAAGCCCCTTATGTGGTATCCCCAAAGCCTTCTTGCTGTTTTGTCTTAATAGCACAATATTTTAGTTACTGTGATTTTGGGGGCAGGAAGGGAAGTAATTGAAAAGCAAAAAACAACATTGAGGCCTTGTTGAAGCTAGTGATTATTTATCTTTTCTATAACTTACCTTGACACAAATTACTGAATCTAGTTAGAAATTGAAAAATAATATGCATTTCTGATGTGCTTCCATTTTCCGTGGTACTTTGCAATTTAACATTTTTCAGTTATTTTTGCAAGGAAATTGGGGATTACACAGCTAGTAAGTGTCAAGTGTTTGAGACTGGATTTGAATTCAGGTCCTTTTGACTCTGTGGCTGGTGCTCCATCCACTACACCACTTAGCTGCCCCTTCATTATTTGAATGTGCTGATTTGGTGAGTCTGATAGAACAAGTAGCACATTTAGAGGCAGAACACTTGGATTTGAATCTTTTTAGTATCCATACAACGTTAGGTAAGGCATTTAACCCAGGGGACATGTTTCCTCAAATGAAAAAAAAGAGAGTAAGAGAGAGCATTAAATTAAATGTATGAGATAAGGTGTCTTCTAGCTGTGTATTCCTGGGAAGCAGGAGCACTCCTTTGAAGAAATGATTGACGTTTTGGAAACTCTCATTACTCTGTACTCTTTACAGGTTACGAGGGAAACCCGTATCAGTTTTGGGAGCCTTTCAGAGCCTTGTCACTACCTAACTTTATCTGAGCTGTTTGGGGTTGTTGGTTGTTTTTTCTTGTTTTAAGTGGGTTTTGTGTTGGCCATGTAGCTCCGCAGAATTACAGCTTGCAGGTAGCCCCCACAGATGTCTGTCTCATTACTTAGAAGGGGTGGAATGGGAATAGAGCTAGATTTAGCAGCTTGGGGAATTAATGAGTTCTTCCTCACTCCAGAGCTTGTTGTCATTAGGAATGGGCTATCTTTCCTCAAAGTTAACTTCACCACAGCTATCATCTGTGTAGCACTTCAAGGTTTTTAAGTGCTTTATACATGCAATCTCATTTGATTCTCACTACAAATGAAGAAACTGAGGCCGAGAGAAATTAAGTGACTTGCTTAAGTCACTTTATTAGTTAATACAGAAATTAATACAGAAATTAAATGACACAGCTGGAAATGTCAGAAGCTGGATTCCTACTCAGATCTTCCTGACTTCCAGTTCAAAGCTCTATCATCTGTCCTAACTTCTTGATAAAAGTCCCTGCGCCTAAAGAGCTTTTTTTTTTTGGCTATTTTCTCAACCGAGTGTACCGCTAAAAAGACTCCAGTGACTACAGTGTATATTAATCTAAAAAAGTGACTGAATATGGAATTCTTGAATTATTTTGAATTTTTGGGAAAGGGATCCAGTGTGAGCTATATTGGCAGTAGTTATTATTATTATTATAATATATATGTATATATATATATATATGTTAGTGATGCCCATGGTCAGAAATTTGGATTCTGTTGTATTTATATGAATCCTATTAAGAATTGCCAGTTATCTCTGGTATCATTGAATTGAGCAGAATCTTTATCCTTTGGGCCAATATTATTATGAGGCTGAATGTTTTATACACAGGAAAGTATGGCCAAAGTTTAATCAGTGGTCAAAGAATCTTACAATAGAGGTTTTAAAAAAAATAATTGTTTTATTGACCATGAGTATCAAATTCTTCCACTTAAATTCTACCATGATGCCTCATTATGGTTTGGAGGTGACCCAGAGCTTTGGAAGAATATGCCTCTGGTGCACAACCATTGGTTTACTCTTCCAAACTCATCAGGGTTCAAGTAGGCCCCTACAAAAGACTTTGTGGCTCTTGTCAGAGAATTAGTAGAACTGAGGTTATCAAAAAGTTGGGGATTGAATTACTTTTAGTATGGTATGAGGAGGAATATCTCCACTTATAAAGTTGAGGAATCTTTGAAAAAAAATTTTTTTTTAATTTTTTGTTTAGTCTAGGTTATCAAAATTAGATTTTTTGTTAAGCCAAATTTCTTACAAAAACATTAGTCATATTAATGCTGTTTAACTTGAATTAAAGTTCCAATAATATTACAGTATCCCTTGTTTTTTTTTTTTTTTTGGAAGTGATTTCACAATTAGTAAGTGATTTCACAATTAGTAGTCATGTTTCCTTTATAAGCCACTATATTTTTAATTTTGGCTTAAGTATCACTTCTATTTCTTAAGTACTGACCATGATGTAAAATAGCAATGTCTAGACCAAGTAGCAATGTCTAGTTCTTGGTCTAGATGGCTTATAACTAAGAATATGATGCCTAGAAAGGTAAATTCAAAAAAGGTATCATTCATAAAACTCGTGGCCTTATGTTCAAAGGCACAAAGTTTATCCTTAATAAGCAAGATAGTTAACAGGCCAGCAAACTATGGCCCAGTCCATTCTACCCCTTATTTTTATATGGCTTGGGAACTAAAAATGATTTTTACATTTTCCGTATAACTTTTTTGAAATGCATGTTTCAATACAAATTTCTTTTAAAGTGTTAAAATTATTCCTGGCTTTTGGGCTACATAAAAACTGGTGGTTGGCCAGATTTGGTCCACAGTCTGTAGTTTGCTGACTTTTCCATCAGCACTTGTAATATATGCAGTCAACTTTGATTTAGTGGGATTAGAACTGTAACTCTGAAAAGTTATACTTTATTTAAAACAAAACAAAACAAACAAACAAACAAAAAAAAAAAACCCAGAATAGGTAAAATGGGAAGGGTGGGGAATTGAATTCTATATTAAGATAGACTCATGAGGAAATCCAGGAAATGGAGAGGAAATATGGGGAAAAGCATTTGGATTTAGATGAATGGAGACATAAAAAGAAGTGAGACTGTCATTGGAATACACCCCAGGCCACCTGGTTAGAGAGAGGAAATATACAGTTTTGGGAAATGCGTCATAAACCTGGCATAGTCATTATGTGGTAGGAATGGGGAATTGCTATTATCTGGACAGAGATGCTAGAGCTGCCTCTGCCTCTGTGTTTCTATCTATCTTTCTTTTTGCTTGGCTCTTTGTCTCTCTAATAATCTCGATTTCCCTTAATGATAATTTTTTCATTCAAAATGTAGAAAAATTAGTGAGAGGAATTTCTATTCTGGAACTTGAAACTCTTTTTTGCCCAAGAAATTTTTATGCAACTTTGGATATGTAGATACATAAAATAGGTTATACAACTCAAACATTTACTGATAATAAATTATAATCTTACAACTCCCCATATTCAATTGTGAGATCCCATGGGGGCTGAGAATCACAGTTTAAGAAGCTTTTCCATAGACAAATTCTGCAGAGGAATTCATCCCAGGAGAGGATAGGGAATACTCAGGAATAAAATATTGAAGACACAAAGAGTAACAGTTCTGATGTGGAGAATCATTCTGCAGAGACCATTGTCGCACAGAAAATTCATCAACTAACCTAAGTTGGTTTTAAAAGGATATGCATTTATTTGGAACTATACCCAAAAAGTTATCATACTGTGCATACCCTTTGACCCAGCAGTGTATCTACTGGGTCTTTATCCCAAAGAGATCTTAGAGGAGGGAAAGGGCCCCACATGTGCAAGAATGTTTGTGGCAGCCCTTTTTGTAGTGGCTAGAAACTGGAAACTGAATGGATGCCCATCAATTGGAGAGTGGCTGAATAAATTATGGTATATGAATGGTATGGAATATTATTTTTCTGTAAGAAACGACCAGCAGGACGATTTCAGAGAGGCCTGGAGAGACTTGCATGAACTGATGCTGAATGAAACGAGCAGAACCAGGAGATCATTATACACGGCAACAACAATATTACATGATGATCAATTCTGATGGACATGGCTCTCTTCCACAATGAAATGTTTCAAACGAGTTCCAATTGTTCACTGAAGAAAACCATATATACCCAGAGAGAGGGATATGAAATGTGGACCACAACATAACATTTCCATGCTCTCTATTGATGTTTGGTTGCATTATGTTTTCCTTCTCAGGTTTTTTTTTTTCTTTCCAGATCCGATTTTTCTTGTGCAGCAAGATAATTGTATAAATTTGTATACCTATGTTGGATTTATCATATGTGTATATGTAATTTTTTTGTTTGTTTTGACTTGTCCGGGTTCACATAGCTAGGAAGTAGTAAATGTTTGAAATTAGATTTGAACTCAGGTCCTCCTGATTTAAGGGCTGGTGCTCTATCCACTGTGCCACCTCGCTGCCCTGGATTTATCATATATTTTAACAGAGTTACAGGGGATGTGGGGAAGGAGGGAAAAATTTGGAACAGAAAGTTTTGCAAGGGTTAATGATGAAAAATTACCCATGTTTTGTAAATAAAAAGTTTTAATTAAAAAAATGAAGGAAAAAAAAAAAGGATATGCATGTAAATGAAAGCAGGAACAAGAAGCAAGATGGATTCTTAAGCTTCCTCCAGGTCTGTGAGCCTAGTGTCAAGAGTGCTAAAGCTGGAGTTGAGGTAGCAAAGAAAGCCATGTACAAAAATAAAAACAAAAGGTCTTTTAAATAATGATAATGGCCAACATCACAACCTTAGACTTGTGAAGTGCTTTAGATAAATTATCTCATACTTAACTATATTGCAGAAAAGAGGATCAAAGTAGGGGTGGGACTTCTGCTTGGAGTGGATGATCACTCTCAATAGAGAGGAAGTGCTTTTTCTGTTATGAAAAATTATCTTAGAACTGGAAAGTATAGAATAATGATGATGATGATGATAATGATAGCTAGCTTTGATAGAATATTTTCCAGGCAGGAAGCTAAGCACTTTACAAATCATCTCTCATTTTATTCTCATAACCACCCTGGGAAGTAGGTACTGTTATTGTTTGGTAATGAATGTAAAATGCCCTTCATACCTTAAGGCTCTCTACAAATATTTGCTATTATTATTCTATTCAGGCCATCCTTAGATTATCATTATCTAAATTTTTAGACCATATGCATTTTGGGGTGCCCCATTTTAGGAAGGGGATTGACAAGCTGCAGAGGATCCACAGCAGGGTAACAGGATGGTTACAGAATTTGAGCTTGTGCTATTGGAGATGAAGTAAAGGAACTGGAGAGGAGAAGATCTAGAGGTGACAGATTTTTGGAAGGTCCATTCCTGCTCACTTCTAGCAGAACAGAAAATAGAGTGGCTGTAGGTTGCAAAGTGACAAATAATATGCTTGATAGTAGAAAAACTTCCTTAACAACCAGTTCTGTCCAAAAAGCAAGTGGATAGCCTTAGTGATTTTTCTGTTTGTGAAGATATTGAAGCAAATTCTAGGCCATTGCCTGCCAAGTGTGTTTTGGAAGGAACTCACTCTGGGGACATAGGTCAGACTCATGACATTGGAGGCTCCTTCCAATGTTGAGACTATGATCTAAAAAAATTTTTTTTACAATTTTATTTTTCTTTTTTTAACAAGCATCTTGCCACATCTCCTTGCACATGAAGGGGGAAAAGAAAAGAAAAACAAAACATCTTCAGCAAATAAGCATTGTCGAGCAAAATAAATTGGCCGTGACCAAAAGTGCATGAGAGTAATTTTATGAAATACTTGAAATCCCAAGAAGAGGAACCATGGTGTGCGGGATCTGTGTCCAGATGCTGACTCCACCACTCCACGATGCTAGCTCTGCAACCTTTGGCAAACCTTTGAGCTCTATGGACTTCTGAAACTTTAAAATGAAGGTCTTTGTTTAAATTACCTTCTGGTCAGTTTTAGCTCTTAAAACAGTCTTCCCTTATGGTAAGTTCCTTGGGGACAGCTATTGTCTTGCTGCTTCTTTTGTATCCTCCATGCTTAGCACTGTACCTGGCACAGTAGTAGGTGCTTAATAAATGTTTAATAACTAATTGGTTGATTCTGTGATCTCTAATTTGCATTGACAACTTAGCTGTTGAAATTGACCATTCTTTGAAAAAAAATCTTTAGTATCTTAAAAATATATTCAAAAATATCTTCTGATGATGACTTAGATGAGTTTCTAGCTATATAACACTCAACTGCAGCGTAGCCATCAACAAGGTCCTGTTTTCTTTAAGTGTACAGTATTATTTGGCTTCCTTAATTGCTATATGTAGTAGAACTTGAAATTTCTGTTACTAAAAATAGTGATAAATTTTCCTGTTATTGATATCAGAAAAGAATAATATTTGACCTGTTGGAAGGATTGCAGAAATGCTAGTTACTTGCCCTCCCCCCCCATAAAAGCACAAAGAATGTTATTGAGACTTGTCCTTTTTTTCATCAGAATTGTTACTACTGAAAAAAAAAAATTGGCATTAAGGCAAGAACATGACTAGCCTAGCTTTTAGTAAAATGAATTTGGTTAATAGTTTTGTTCCTAAATGTTGCTCATCTTGCAGTATCATTTTGCAATCCTTGTTGCTTGTCTTCATGTATATAATTTATCTCTACTGTGAAACCAAGATTCAAGTTCTTCTTCTTGCCATCTGCCCTGCTGCATTGCCTCCCAGCCCCTCCAAGACCCATTATCAAATGTAGACTGACATTGCTCCTAGAAAGAGTATTTCAATCAACTCCTCAAAGGTTCCTCTGACTATGCTTCCCAAAGCAAAACTACTTCCCTCCACTTGTCTTCTGCTCTTTTATATTAGTGTCCCCAGTGCTTAATGCAGAGCTTGGCATATAGTAAACATTTAATAAATGCCTTTTCCTTCATTTTCCCTTTCCTTTATATCTTGTCCTAGGTGAAATATTAAAAAGAATAAATTGTCTTCATTTTATTTTAAATGGAATGGAATCCTGTCTTTTAAAAGATTAGAATATAGGAAATGTCAAGTGTCTAGCAATAGATAAAAAACTGAACTGTATTT
Source organism: Myrmecobius fasciatus (assembly GCA_023553655.1). Lineage (NCBI taxonomy): Eukaryota > Metazoa > Chordata > Mammalia > Dasyuromorphia > Myrmecobiidae > Myrmecobius > Myrmecobius fasciatus. The sequence continues at coordinate 209,770 of JAJPUD010001838.1, read as the reverse complement.
CAAACTGTTCTTTTAAAACAAATCTTTCTTTCTGAGATCTAATTTGCCTTTTTCTTCTACCTTACCTTTTGGAAAAGAGCAACTTTTTTGTTTTTTAAAGCAACACATTAAAGAATAATTTTGGGAAATGAAATCACTAAGAAGTACCCTGCAACATTTGCTTGAAGGTAATTGTTTGTAATCAAAATAGGCTGCAGTTAAGCCTGGTGGAACCAATGTCCTGTTTGCATGCTTTCATTGTTTAAAGGAAGGAAATCCTTCAAGGTTACAAGTTTAAATACAGAGCTGTGAAATATCTTTCTCTTTGTACTTGTTTGAAAAGGTTGATTTTTATTTTATTTTTTTTCCCTTCTCATCTAAGCTTCATATCCGCTTTGATGTAATGTTTGGAGCCCCATCCAAGGTTCTTCTAGTCTCTGGGCTTTATTCCTTCATACTGTTGGTCATGTCTCCAGAGTTCTTCCATTCCCCATCCCTATCACTCTCTCCCTTCAGGAACCCAAACATTCCAAGTCTGAGGATCTGAGTTCAGAACTCAGCTCTGTTACTTACTTACCTCTGGCTAGTCACTTAGCTATTCTTAATTTGGGTTTGCTCATCTGTAAAGATAAGGACAGCTAAGGAGCGCTGTCCAAAATACATACGTGGATAATTTTCAATATTCACTCTTACAAAATGTGTGTTCTATTTTTTTCTCTCTCTTCCCCCCACCCCCTTCCCTGGCCAGCAAGTAAGCCAATATATGTTAAACATGCAATTCTTCTATACAAATTTCCACAGTTAAAGAACTTCTTGTAACTGTACAAGAAAAAACAGATCAAAAAGGAAAAAAATGAGAAAGAAAACAAAATGCAAGCAAACAGCAGCCCAAAAAGTGAAAATACTAGGCTGTGACCCACAGTTCCCACAGTCCTTTCTCTGGTGTAGATGGTTCTCTTCATCAAAAGATCATTGGAACTGGCCTGAATCATCTCATTGTTGAAGAGAGTCAGGTCCATCAGAATTGATCTTCGTATAATATTGTTGTTGCTGTGTATGATGATCTCCTGGTTCTGCTCATTTCACTCAGCATCAGTTCCTGCAAGTCTCTTCAGGCCTCTCTGAAATCAGCCTCAGTTTTTAGTCCAGAAAACTGAAACCTAGAGAATAAGAGCTGGCCAGTTAGTCAGGGCCAGAGCCAGGATTGAAATCTAAGACCAGGGATTGCACCATACACACATTAGGACTCTGGGCTTCCAACCCCTTCTCTGAGAGAGCTCTATCCACTCCGCCCAATACCAAGGGACCAGAGAAATTCTTGCAGTTTGACCAACAACTTCCACACTCCTTTTCCTTGCCTTGCTGCTGTCTTGTGTCTTGAATGTGCTCTCTGCTTTCCTCCAAACAAGCACGTTGTTAGGCTCCCTGTACGTGTCAGGCTCTGTGCCAAAGGCTGAGGAGATAAAGAAGGCATCCTGGAACCTCTGGTTTCCTTCAGGACTCATTTCAGAGGCTGCCATTTTTATGAGAACTTTCCAGCCTGAGCCAAAGCCCCATACGATGCGTTGTATCTGCTCTGTGTGTGTACCCGTCCCCTGTGTACTTTTTATTTGTGTATGTTCTTGCCTCCTTAAGCTCTTTGAAGGCCGGGTGGGGGGGATAGTTTATATTTGTATCAAATATATTTCCTAACAAAATGATAGACACATAGTAGGCTCCTCATAAATGCTTGTGGATTGATTGATTTTATCAAACGGTGAAACTGACAAACAAGTGATCCTCATTCAAAATAACAACCAAATGGGAAAATGATGTAACCTCCATGCTTTTGACTGTTTCCTCCCAGAGCTGGATCTCTCATCTGAGTCTCTGAGAAGTTAATTTATTTGCCCAAGCTCACACAGCAAGCAGAGAAACTTAGATGCAAATTTGCATCAAACCACAGGGTCTTATCTATCTCCTTTCTGTTTTCCATTATATCCTTCCTTTGTTATTATAAACTCTAAGGTGATTTCTTGATTTCCCCCTTTTCAGTACTTTTCCAAATTTTACTCCAGATCAGGGATTCCCATAGGGAAGTAATGGCTCATTGGAGTATGGGAAGAAAATGTCAGTATTTTTAAATATTCATATAAATGTTTGTGTATACACACATTTTTTATTTATTAAAGCTTTTTATTTACAGAACATATGAGCAATTTTTCAACATTGACCTTTGCAAAACTTACACACACATTTAAAGAAAGAAATGAAACTTTATGAACAGTTATCTTATGGATTGGCATGAATGTAATAGGTCCATTTCTCTCAGTAGCTGATAGTGACTTGCTTGCTTTTAGCATATTGAAGCGTTCTACTTTATGCATGCCTGATTAAGTGGAATTACACATTATATTTTCTAATATTAACTAACCTAACTCCACAAATGAACATATGGCTTAAAAAGATTAGCTTGAAGAAAATGTGAACTAATGGGAGCAAAATAAACAAGAAAATGATCCAACTGACTTTTATTTCTAGTACAAACTTTGTTTTTGTCTAGTGATATGACAATGTTGATCTGTTCAGATCTGACAACGGTTGGCCTAAAAACCCCTGAAATTATCAAGATTATTCAAATAGATTTATATCTAGCTCTAGGTATATATCATGCCTTGAGATATCAGCTAATAATAGTTTGAAGTTAATCATGATTATTTTTGTTTTAAAAAAAACAATCTTTTGCTGTAAAAAAAAATGTCTAATAAAAAACATCTCCACAGTTAGAAAGCTGGAAGACAATGTGTGTCTCCAATAAAAAAAAAATCTTATCTGCACAATTAGAAAACTTGGGAAAAGAATTTTCTAACCTGTTTAATGGGTTTAAAAATTTTTGTTAACAAAAAAAAAAAGAAAATCTTCCTATTAATTTAGTTATTGCTAGACATTTTGTGTGTCATAGATACCTCTGTCACTCTAGACTTTTCCATAAAATTAAAAAAAATACATGAAATAAAATACATAGTATTACAAAGAAAGTCAATCATTAAATATAGTTATCAAAACTAAAAATAAAATAATTCTATGGACCTTGCTTTACATATCCCTGCTCTAGAACAAATTGATGTTAAGAAAGATGGAGATTTACTAGCTGAAATTTCAACCCAAACTTTTGGATGGCTAGTGAATAGAATAGAAAAAAGCATTATAATTTACTACTTACCATCATTGATATATTTCTTCTTTTTGGCTCAATGTATCCCTGTGAGTTCTTCCTCCTCCCGCTCCCCCACTTCCCACCTCCCCAGTGAAGAAGTAGATGTAGAAATAGAAGTAGAAGTAGAAGTTAGAAGTAGTAGTACCACCAGCAGCAGCAACAACAATAGCTAGTATTTATTTAATCCTTTAAGATTTATATAATACTTTATATCTAATATTTCATTTCAACCTCTCAATGATCTTCTGGGGGGGGTGCCATTATTTCCCCCACTTTATAGATGAAGATATAGACTGATTAGCTAGTCACATGCTATTTGTCTAAAGTAGAGTACTTTTTATCAAACTAAATATCAGAATAAATTCAGTTTAGAACCAGATGTTCAAATATTGCATCACTCAGTGGTTAGGGGAAGGGGGGAATTGGCAAAAAAAAATTATGAAACATTACCAGGAACAGAAAGAACATCCCAGATTTTTTTTTTCTGGTACACTTTCCAGGGTTGTCATTATTATTAGTGAAAATAGCATTTCTACTGAAAGCAAAACAGTTATTTGAATTTAAAGTGATAAAGGTATAGAATATGCTAATAGATACACATCTACTGGGTACCATGTGCTAAACACAAATTTACTGATGAGGTATGCAGCAAATTAAAAAAAATCTTTGGAAAAAATTTAGAAATATCCTACTGGAGAAGAAATTTATGTGGAAAAATTGTAGACAAATGTAGAAATGCATAATTTGTATAAAGTGAACATGTTTGCCCTGGATGCCATGAGTGTTCCTCAGAATTTAATGCATGAAAGCTGCAGTTGAATAAGCCCATTTAAAATTAATCTTAGTGAATTAATCAACAAGCATTTATTAAGTGCTTACAATGTAAGCTCTTAATATACTTATATAATATGCTAAGCTACGGGGTTGGTGTAGATATACAGAGACCGGCAAAAGCAATTCCTGGGCTCAAGGAGCACTCATCTCCTAATAGAGAGATTACAAGGAAATAATCATGTACACAAAAATTGTATCCAGAGTAAATAGATATGAATATGAACTCCCTTATATGAAAAGGAAATGAGCGGCAGCTGTGGGGAGGGAAAGCGTTAGGGAAGGAAAGAGATCCTTTATCAGATGAGATCCAGCTGAATCTTGAAGGAAACCAGGGAAGCTGGCAAAGGAGTGAGGAAGAGAGATTTTGGGTATAGAGGACGGTTAATGCAAAAGCTTAGAGATGAAGGTAAGCTGGGCGAAGAACCAGGGCCAGGGTAGTGGGCTGTGGACTATGTTGAGGAGAGTAACCTGCAAGAAGATAGGTGAGGTAGGGACAACTAGGTGATGCAGTGGATGGAGCACTGGCCCTGAAGTCAGGAGGACCTGAGTTCAAATCTGCTCCTAGCTGTGTGATCCTGGGCAAGTCACTCAACCCCAATTGCCTCAGTGTGCCCCTCCCCCCCCAAAAAAAGATAGGAGAGGTAGGAAAAGGCTTTAGATGATAAACAGGACTGTACAGATACTTAAGAGGATGAAATAATGTTCGAGTCAACTGAAAAGGATATTTTTGTTTTCAGTTTTATAGAATTGTTCTCGTTGAGACTTGTTTAAAAAAACAAAACAAAAACAAACCCAAACAAATTAACTAAAAGCCCATCTGAATTGGATACTAGTTGGAAACTAAAAGAAAAAACCAAACTTTGGATAACTCCATCCCTACTTTCTCAATCACTGCCTTTCCTCATACATGTCTGATTGGGGTGTGGTTTGTCTTGTTTCTTTACCTTTAGCTTCAGTTTCCTTACATATAAATAAAGTGTTTAGGCAGTGTTCTTAACTTAGGGTTCATTAACTTGTCTTCTAAAATAATTATTTGATAACTATTTCAACATAATTATACATATTTTATTAAATGCATTCAAGACATTCAAAGGAACCCATAAATTTCATAAGACCCGTAATTTCATGATAAAAATAAAAATAAATTTTTTTTAAAAAGTTGAGAAATTCTGAGCTGAATGATCTGTTATTGTCCTTCCAGCTCCAGTTCCAAGGTTTATTATTTTAGTTGCATTTGAAAAGCCAGTATTTTAAAGCTTAAAAAACCCTAACAATCTGTATCCAGGTATCAGTTAAAGGTATTCTGAGGTTAAAATAACAGAGGAGTTCCTGATTGCCCCGAGTTAGTGTTGAGCTCCTCAAACCAAGATTTTGCTAGTTATTTGTCATGATGAGTTTGTGGATATTAAAACCAGTTTGATGGCAAGTTTGAAATGCCAAGAGAAAAATACACCTTTTGAGGTGCTTAGACTATGTAACATTTAAAAGATATTAACTTGCAGTTTTGAAAGAATCTGAGTTCTAGGGTTTTTAATATGTAATCATCTCTTTCCTTAAGAGAAATTATCATCAGGACACATTTATAAAGCACTTAATCATATATGGATTTGTGTTTGTATGCTGCAAAGAGAAACCATCTCATTCTATCATTTGGATAATAGGAAATTACATAGTTTTTACTCTTTTTTGAAAAAAAAAAAAAAGTCTGCTCATTCGGTCTTAAAAATTTGTACCAAAAACAAACTGATGATGATTTTCATGTATATTTGTATTCAAAATGAAAAGTAAAAACGTAGACTCTTTTTTTTTTTTTTTGCACATATTGCCAAACTGTCTATGTGACCCTGGCACAAGAGCATACACATATGTATTTATATATGTATTATATAGTTCCTTAAACTTGGAAAAGTACTTTATGAATTCCATCTTTTTTTTGTCCCCTCCTAACAATTTGGTTAAATGCTATTATTATTCCCATTTTAGAAAAGAGAAAACTGGGGCTTAGAGAAGTTGTGGATCAGCGTCATACAGATAAGTTAAATGGAAGACCATGAACTGAGGTCCCAAGTCTAAGACCAGCACTCCTTTTTTCTTCTTTTTTTTTCTTTTTGCTGAGGCAATTAGGGTTAAGTGACTTCCCCAGGGTCACACAGCTAGGAAGTGTTAAGTGTCTGAGAACAGATTTGAACTCATGTCCTCCTGACTTCAGGGCTGGTGCTCTATCCACTGTACCACCTAACTACCCCAAAATCAGCACTCCAACTATAATACTGCATTGCATTACACAGCCAGAGAGTTGCAGAAATCATTTTTTTCTTTTGTTCTCATCATTCTTACATCAGAAAGCCTGATTTAAAAAAAAAAAATCATGCTTGATGTAGGTTATATTTGGAAATTCATCAAAATAAAGCATTTTAGGTTAATGTAATTGCCCCATTACTTTTCTATCTCTAAAAAGCACAGGGAAAAAATGTTATTTCTGCCCTTATTCATCAGCTCTGCATATTCTTCTGACATTTACTTTAATAAATTTGTTTACTTTAACATTTCTTCCATGTGACCTCATTGTGAAGAAGGCTAGGACATGTAGAGGATTAAATGTCGTGACTGTAATTTCCAGGTTGGAGGGCGCCCAGCAGCTGGGGAATTGCCGAGGGGAGGGTCAGGGTAGGCTACCTGAAAGAGGTGCTTTGAGGTTGAGCTTTGAAAGAACTTGAAGTTCTCCTCACGGGCAGTGAGGGAGGGGAGGGCATTTTAGGCCTGGAGAAGTTTGTGCAGAAGTCAGAATTCTGAATGTGCAACAGACGAGCCAGACCAAGTTGGGTGGAATCAGAGACTCATAAACAAGAGTGAATGATGTCCATCTGATTCCCGGGAAAGGGAAGGAGGAGCCAGAGTGAAGGGCTCTTCTCTACCTAGAACTGGGCAATTTCCCCCCAGAAGCAAGAGTTACTAGAACTTCTTTAGCAGAAGAGTCTCCTGGGCTTTAACTTTGGTGGCTGTGTGAAGGGGAGACACACTTGGGTCAGGAGAATTTAACTGGATGCCATTGTCATAGTTCAAGTGAGTGGGGATCAGGTCTTGAACTAGAGTGGTGACCGTATGAATAGGGAGGAGCACACAGTTGTCAATACAGACATAAAGATTTGTGGAGTTTGAATCTGTAAGAATTGACGATTGATTGATTTGTGGAGTTTGAATCTCTAAGAATTGACAATTGATTTGAGTTCATGCTGGCTTGGAGATTGTGAACACTTGACTGGAAAGATGGTGGCTTTCTCAACACAAATTGGAAAGATGGATTTGGTTTTAACTCTTGGTTTCAGATCCATCACCAAGTACTTAGTAAGTGCCTGTTATGTGCCAGGCATGGGGAATAAAAAGACCAAATCGAAAAGGTTCCTGCCCTCTAGGAGCTTACATTCTCTCAGGATGCTTCTGGGACAAAATGTCCAAATGATGTGGGACTGGGGCTGCATAGAGAGAATGGGGCTGGATGTCCAGCTCTGGGAAGCTGCTGAGGTGATAGCTGATGAGAGAAGGCCTGAAAACAAAAGAGAGAAGAGGGCCCAAAGTGGAGCCCAGAGGGATGGATGATATCATGGTCTGCGCTTCTGGAGGCCATCTTACTCATTGTCTAGGCAAGCCCCACCTGTTAAGTTATCTCCCTCCTCCTCTGACTTTGCAGTCTTTACAGGCTTAATCATTTTTCATTTAATGGCTGTTGACTAAAACCACCCTGTGCGTCTTGAAGCTTCCCCGGGGCATCAGACATTCTAGCTATTGTCTCAGCCTTGCCCACAGTAATAATTTATTTATTTTTTTTGCCAGTCTAGTCTTTGCCCTATAATGTTGTGATTTCTTTGTCTGTATTTACTTTCATTCCATTCAATTATTTTCTTTTTATTAAGCTAGAAATAGATTTACAGGCAGCTCTTAAGCCTGTAGATGATCTGTACCCTTTGCTTTTCACCCTGCCAAGTCTGCCCATCTTGGTGGCCGTATAACTGCTTTTTATGCCAATCCTCAGGAAGGTGGAAAAAACCTCCCAGGATTTGGGTGCAAAAGCCATGTGACCTTATGAAAGTCTCTTAAGCTAAGCTCTCGGAGGCTCAGCTTCGCCTCTAAGACAAGGATAATGAATGAGGCTTTCACCTCACTGAATCATAACTACATAGGATGAAAAACGGATTTGAAGGTGAAAGGAACCTTACTTAGCTAGATGCCTTTTATTCCCTCCTTCTAAAAAAGCAAACAAACAAAAACCATGGAAACAGAGCCCAGTTACATATAACTTGTTCAAGGTCACTTGTAATGGACAGAATTTGAACCCCGTTATATTGGGGAAGGGCAGGTGGGTGGTTCAGTGGATCAGTTGCTTACCTTCCTGAGCTCAAATCTGGCCTCACACATTTTCTAACTATGTCCAACTATGCCTCCATATCCTGGCCAAGTCACTTAACCCTGTCTGCCTCAGTCTCCCCATCTGTAAAATGGGCTGGAGAAGGAAGTACCAGATTTTGGTGGTCTGGAATCAAACCCTCAATATCTTTGAGTCCAGATTTGGACTGAGTGTTGCTAAGAACCAAAGTCAGGCTCCAAGAACCTTGCTGATTTGCCCATGATGGCCTGGCTGTGATGCACGGAGCATGCTTTGCCCACTCCACCACGATGCCTATTCTCCGGAGGACAAATCTAAGAGAGGCACATGAGGACTGTTTGGCGGAGCCCCATTGACGGATGGTAGTGGAGGGTTTTAATTCCTGTGCCCTTTTTGGTCTGGAGAAGGGGAGATGGAGAACAGGGTCATGGGCAAACTGGAAAACTGCAGAGGCCCCAGTTTCTGCCCTATGTGTAAAGGATAGAATCAGCATTCATCATTTCACTAGGACATCATATAGTTAATGAGTGTTTTTTTTTTGTTTCTTTGTTTTTTGTTTTTGTTTTTGTTTTCTGATGTAGCTTTTGGGGAAAAAAAACAAAAAAAAAACTGCTAATGGGTTTCAGTCTCCAGATGAAAAGAATAAAATAGGATTTTTTGAAAAGATGGAAATAGGTGAAAGATTTGTAGGGACATACATAGTATAATATAATTTTAAGAGTATAATCTACATTCATCCTGCATATTATTTTCAGGAATGAGCTTTCCCCCCCATCTGCCCACGTAGAAGCTATTTAATGGATTTCAATTCAATATGTGTGATAACCCTCTGGCTAATATCCTTCCTTTTTAGATTGTAATCTTTTTGAGAGCCAGGATTGTGCTTTTTTAAAAAAAAAATCTTTATCCACTCTGCTTAGGTCAGTGACTGGAATATAGCAGGCACTTAATAAATGGCAAATGGAATTGAAGCAATGGTTGGTCTTTTTCAGTTTCCTAAGGGATCTATAGTGGCCACTAAGTTGAGAAAAGAAAAACATATATAATCCCAAATCCATGATAGGGCTTCCTTAATTATAGATTCACTCAACTTCTGTCACTCTGTGGTAAGAGAGGTTTCTAACTTAGAATAGGAGTGGTTAACCTCTGGCTCATGACTTCTTAAGGCATTACTAGGAGATGACAATCCCATTTATGCTTATAGCGGTGGATATTCAAGGAAAGTAAAAATTTTGAGTAATGGCCAAAGGTTGGATGATGGCTTGGAGAACCAAACTAGAAACTCTGGACAGCAGAAACCATTTGTCATTGTGTGGATATCCCCATTGCCTGCACAGAGGAAGCATCAAACAAATGCTCCTTGAGTAACTGAATTAAATCAGAATACAGTAACAAAAGGATATGGGAGTATCTAAGAGTCATTCAGAAATCAACAATGCTGTACCCCAAAATGGCTTTGGTTATTAAAACCATATCCTGGAAAGAAACTTCCTCTTGGCAATCTCTGTTCTTTGTTTGCCACATTTCATTTGTTTTCTTGTGCCAAGTGCATTTGTGCAATTTTACAAATTAGAATTAAAAGCAGATTTTTGGTGGAAGCTGAGGATATTTTATTTTGCATCTTATGTGAAAGGCAGTCTCTGTTAGAATAGAAAGAATAAATTGCATTGTAGGGCTTCAGCTCCTCAAGATAAATACTCAAATACCAAGAAATTGGAATTTAATGAGTGATTTTTTTTTTAAACCAGACTTGTGATTTTACTGGAATAGGGAATTCCCTTTATCAATATAGATAAGCACTTACTCCACTAGGTAGAGTACTACTAGATACTTTAGTACTATGGACTCAAATTATTTAGAGGTGTTTCAAGGTGAAATGACTTATCAGGAGTCACACAACCATTATGTGTCAGAAGCTGCCCTTGAATCCAAGGCCAGTTCTGTCACCACAGTGTGTGAAATACTTCTTCTCTGATGGATGATTATTTACTTGTCATGTTGTGATCCCTGACTCCAATACAATAGGATTTAGAGAATGGTAGGTTGTTGTCTGAGGAGGCAAATTGTTGTTTTGCCTATTAACCAGAAATGAAATCATTTGATGATAGAAACTTATCTTTTTTTTTTTTTTTTTTTGCTTTTTGCTGAGGCAATTGGGGTTAAGTGACTTGCCCAGGGTCACACAGCTAGGAAGTGTCTGAGACCAAATTTGAACTCAGGTCCTCCTGACTTCAGGGCTGGCGCTCTAACCACTGCGCCACCTAGCTGCCCCTAGAAACTTATCTTCTAAAATTAAGTCCCTAAAGTAAAAGTTTACATGAAATCTAGATAGGAATCCTGTAGGGTGTCACTAGGTAATAGGAAACATGAAGTTGCAATTTTATGTTATCTTTTTAATATTTCCAATAGTATTTTATTTTCCAAATACATGTAAAGATAGTTTCCAACATTCATTTTTGTAAGACTTTGTGTTCTAACTTTTTCTCTCTCCTTCCCTTACCTCTCCCTTCCCTAAGACAACAAATAATCTGATAGAGGTCAGTTCTTTTAAACATTATTTCCATAGTTGTCATATTGGGCAAGAAAAATCAAACCAAAAGGGAAAAAATGAGGAAAAAACCCCAAATAAACAGTGAAAATACTATGCTTTGATTCATAGTCAGTCTCCATAGTTTTCTCTGGATGTGGTTGGCACTTTCCATTTATGATATTTTTAAAAAAAAATTTGATTAACTTACATTCAAAAAAGTTACTGCTACATTGTGGTATAATGGAAAGATAAAACAACCAGTAAACATTTACTATGTACCAGGCACTTGCTAAATGAATAAAAAGAATGACAGTCTTGTCCTCAAGGAGCCTATACTCTCCTGGGGAGAAAGACAGTAACATAGGAGTGAGGAAAAGAAAGGGAAGGGAAAAGAGAGGGTAGGTGGGACGGGACCCCAGAGGTGCCAGCTTTCTTGGAGTTGAGACTAAGAAGAGAAGCAAATTTAAAGTAGTACCTTTATCAGTGGGGGTTTTCCCTTTTAAGTTTCATACCAGTGGTCCATTCTCTAGTGTAGCTTTTATTTTATTTATTGTCTCTTTTAGGTGTAAAACCTATAACATGTAAACCACATATAATGTTTATCTAAGTGCTCTATTAGCCAGTATTAATACATTGTGCTGAGTCCTAGGGATACAGACAAAAGTTCAATAGTTCTGTCCTCAAGAAGCTCAATTCTAGTAGGTTCTTAATAAATGCATATTTATTGATTTTGACTTAGTCCAGTTCCAGCACTAGAGTATCTTATGCTTAGTCAGAGAAGACCAAGCATTGTGCTAAGCAAGAGACCCTTGTAGGCAAAGGGCTCAAATTTTAATATGGGGGGGGGCACATATAGGAGGGTTCAGCTACAAGGCAGGTCACCTCTGACCTTTTAGAAAGCAGTTAGTGGGATTAAGGGTTGAAGGGGAGCCAGAACTCTGGGTTGCCTCAGAGTGGACTAAGGGATGGAGGTGATCCATAAGTGCCTTGTGGGAGTTCTGGTGCCAGAGGAGAAAGGCTCCCTGAGGGCTGCTCCTGCTGGCTGTAAGGGCCTGCGGGCACTTGGTCAGGTTTGGGGAGATGTCTCTGGCTCCCAGAGGCAGCTTGTGATGGGGAGGGAGAGGTGTCAAGGATAGAACAAGAGGAAAGTGCTTGGTGAGTCTGATCCTGGGTTCTGTTACTGACTAGCCATTTGGCCTTGGATTTAATTTAATCTCCTTGGGTCCCTCTTGAATATCAGTTAATTGAAGTAGTTTGACTAAATCATTCCTAGATCCTTTCCAGCTCTCAAGTGATAGGAACTGCATCTTCTAAAACAATTCTTCCATAGACTTCTTACATTTTAACATAATTCTAGTCAGAGGATAAGAGGCAATGGAGGTTAAAAAAAATCACTTTGGACCCCTTGCTCTCACCATAATCTGTTTTCCTCCATGTTTCTTTGTGTGGATGGCCACATGGACTTCATTTCAGTCATTCACAGAACTGTTCTAAGAGTGCATATTTAATTCAAAATATAATAGTGATAATAATAATGATTCAGAAAATTCTTACTAAAGAAGCATCATCTATTAAATTAATACATGAAGAACTTATAGAAATATTGCTTCTTAATTTCCCTATCAGATGATGCAAATACCTTCCCTGAAAACCTCAAAGCGTTATGGGACCTACAGCAGTTTAGCCGAGTGGCTGGTTTGGGAAGCACCTTCTGTATTCTGCTCCCAATTGGCAGTAATTCTTAATGGGCCAGCTCTCACAAGGTCCAACTTCTCCCTGGGTAAAAATTCAGGATTTGTGAAGGAGCCACCTTTTAGTGATCTGCGGCAGTAACCTGATCTCCCTGTTGGCCTGACAGTATGCCTCCCAAAGTGAATGTCTTCCCCACAAGCAGTCACAGCATCTGGACCAGTATCCATTCTGCATTTAGTTGGAGGTTTCCACAAGGAGGGGAGTGTGTGTGTGTGTGTGTGTGTGTGTGTGTATTTGTGTGCATCTTCAGGTTCTAGACCTGAATTTAAACATTAGAGAAGCTTATAAGGAATTAGGAAGGTAACTATTTGACTTCTTCAATCCAGGTAGCCAAAAAAGAAGTATCGAGCCAGTGTGGTTATTTCTGCTGGTCAGTGTTCAGAGAGGTGAGGCTAGATCCTTAAGCTTTAAAAAAAAATTAAGCAGATTTGGGCTTCAGGGTTGTGAGCCTTTTGGATCACTTCTACCTTAATCATTTCCTCCATGCTGTTCAGATTTGACATTCTGAACAATGGACATCTGTGTCTTCTCTTAATATGTGATTTTTGAATTTCCAGTGTCCATAGAAAGGCAGATTGGGAGCTAGGATTGGGAGTCAGGGAGGTAGGCTACAGGCCAGTCATGAATTTTCTCATGCTCATGCACACACCTTCTGTTGACAGTGGGGCGATTGGCCAAGCTTTCTGAATGATTTCTTTAAGGATTTTTTTTTAAAAGAACTTTGTGGAGACACTCATTTGCCTTGATAAAGGAAAACGGTTTTGGCCTCTAAAATTAAAAAAAAAATCTGTTTTTCCAACTTAAAAAAAAAAAAAGGGCATGTGTGCAGGAAATGCTTCTAATGTAATTGATATTCCCCTTGTTAAAACTGTATTGTTACTGGATGGATTCCAGCATGTGTTCTTTTCCTTATTTTTAAGAAAGTATTCTACTCTCTGCCAGAATATACACAAATATAATTCACTTAAAACCAGAACAAGGACTTAAAATAAAAACAACCTTAGCTGCAGTTTTTTATTTTATACAATGTAAAATGTACAGCTGCCTTTCCTTGAAAAGAATTAAAATGAAAGTTCAAAATTACATTTATAGAAATTTAAGTTTAATTTCTCTGTTATTTAAGGAAAATAAACATGTTTAAATGATTTAGTTAACTTGAAAAATTTCACGATGTTGAGCATCAACTCATGGAGCTAGGTTAAATTTATCAACAGAATAGAATTTTAGAACTTTGAAGTCATGTGATAAAAAGGGGTCACATTTGTAGCTGAAAGATACAGGTTCAAAACTGTCTCTGCCTCTTACTCCCTGTAATCTTGGGCAGCCTCTCTGAGTCTCTCTAATCTTCTCTGTGACATGAATAAAAGAATCTCTGAGATCCCTTCCAGAAAAATAGAATCTGATTTCTTTGTGATTCTCTGATTTAACCCGATCTCATTTTATAGATTAGAAAATAGGGAGAGACTGCAATCAATCAATCAATCAGTCAATCAATGACTTTTTCAGAGTTAACCCAGCCAGGCCCACAGATCAGGACAGAGCTTGTGACTCTGCAAGTTCACTTCTTTCTACTATATAGACTAATACTTTTTACAGCATAATCAATTAAAGTGACTTAAAAATAGTTTTTTTTTTAAATCTTTGTTCCCATTCCATAGAAGTTATTATTTCAGTAACAATCAATAAAATAGCTCTAAATTGCTGGTTCTCAAGCCTTTTTTTGTCTTTTTTTTTTTTTTTTTTTTTTTTTTGAGGGGGAGGGTAATGGAGCTTTGTGGAGTAAAACCTTAGGCTATCATGATTTGTTGACTACCTGACTGAAGGAAATGCTCAGTTTTAGTTAGTGGTTAGGGAGCATAAAGATGTGGGGCAGTGGATGGAACTCCTGTCCTGGGGTAAGGAGGACTTGAATTTAGATGGGCCTCAGACATTTGACAATTACAAGCTATGTGACCCTGGTCAAGTCATTTAATTCCGATGGCCTGGGAGAAAAGGGAAAGGAGAAAGAAAATAAAGGTGTAATTTTTTTTTTAACCATTCAACTTTACAGACCCCTTGAAATCTATCCATAGGTTCCCTTGGATTCCAGGTAACCCCCCCCCTGCTTTAAATAGCTATAAGTCCTTTCTCATTTTAATCATATTACAATTTGACACTACTATCACTCTCAAGAGTAATGCAGTATCTCAAAACAGTATGTCCAAAACTGGAGTGTTGGGGGTTGTTATGGACTTTGCCATTACTCAACTTGGGCAAATCCTAGATTTTTATCTCAATAATATGAGAGTTTGGATTCAATAATCCCCAAGTTCACTTCCATCTCTAAAGTTTATTATTCTGTTAACATGAGTGAATATTAAGAATTTTTAAGTTTTATGGATACTTTTTGTTTTTATACAAGTCATTCTCTGATGACTTCTGTAATAGCAAATAAAACCAGTTCAGCTGTTAGTTGTTGATATTTTGAAAACAAAAACAAAAAACTCCAAAGTTATAGCTTTTGGCCATGTTTCAAGGAATTAAACACTTGCTTTTTGTATTTTGCATGGAAGTTTATCAATAGCAAGCCAAGTCAATAAGCACTTATTAAGTATTTGCTTTGTGCTCAGCACTGGGAATACAAATACATGTAGAAAGAAAGATTGTCTCTAATCTCAAGAAGCTTGGAAGAAGACAACATGTAAAAGCCCCAAGTGGTCATGGGAGGGGAGATTAGAGAGCAGCCAGCCAACCAGAGAAGAGGGTTAAAGGGGCATTGAGTAACTTCCAAAGCATGAATTCCAGGGCTAGAATGAGGCTTCAGGATGAAGAACTAGGGCAGTAGGACATGGTTGAGGAAGTCTGAAAAACAGCAGCTCTTACTGGGAGCTGCTTTCTCCTTTCTCTGTAGCATTTTTATCCATTTTTCTAGTTTTAGAGGTTTAGTCTTCAAGATTCCTAGTAACTGTTTGAAAAAATCTTGCAGTCAATGTTAATTTGAGTGTGAGTCTATAATTTTGGATGTGTTATTCTAGTTACCTTGTTCAGACATCTTAAACCCATGGTCAGACTGCCAGTCCCATGAAGCTGATTGTGATGGAACATTTTGGTCCTTGAACTTTATTTGAAGTAAAAAGTTAGCCAGATGCCAAGGACAAGGATGGCAAGGTTTTAATTAACTTTGGCATCCTTTTTTTTTTTTCTAGCAAAGATATTTAAACTGAAGATCAAACAAAGAACTGCTCCAGTCCCCAGCAGGAAAGAAAATTAGGAAATTCATGAATTTTAAGTTTCTATTGGGAAAGATAAATCAATCATTTGGTAGCATTGCTGAGACTTTTGTGTCTTGATTGTAGGTGTCAGTGGATCAATATTGACCGAACCTAAATTCCTTCTAGTTAATTCAAACACATTATCACTTACAAACTAATGGTTTACCGTGGCAGTCCATGTCCCCGTGATAGGTTTTCAGCTGCTCTTCTCCACACACCTGGACTGGTGGGTCTCTCCCCACTCCAGGCCATTCTTTATTCAACTTTTATTCTAAGTTATTTTCCTAAAACAGATCATTCCTCTGCTCAGAAAAACTCCATTGGTTTCCTGTCACCTCTGGGATTAAATATAAAATTATTGGTTGACATTCAGAGTCTTTCACAATCTAGCTGCCTCCTCCTCCAGTATCTAGTTTCTTTAAGTGCCCTACAACCCTCCCCCTCCTTTTATCCAGGGACACTGGGCCTTCTTCCTGGCTGTCTGCCATAGTTGGGATGCACTTTCTCCTCATCTTCACCTCCTGGCTTCGTTCAAGTCCCAGCTAAACTCCCGAAAGACCTTCTCAAACTCACTTAGCTCTAGGGATTTCTTTCTGTTGATTATTTCCTTTTTTATAGATTGTGTGCTCCATTTGTAGCTTGTGAGCTCCTCCAGGGCAGGGTCTGGTTTTTGCCTTTCTCTGTTACATCCCCTGCAGTCAGCACAATACTGGACACTTAATAGCTGCTTAATGAATGCTTGCTGATTGTTTGCCTTTATGCACTCCATGTTCAGCTACACTAATCTCCTCAGTTTCCTAAATTTATCCTGTGCCTCCCCCATACTGTTTCCACATTCCTGGAATGGTCTTTCCCTTTTCTTCTCTGATTTTGCCCATTAAAATACTTCCCATTCTTTAAGATGAAGCCTCATCTTAAAGGGACTGCCTCCTTCATGAAAAGCTGGCAATAATTATTCTCTTGCAGTGTAGCTTAGAACACTCTGTACTTTTATGTACACTGAACATTCTAATTTTTTAAAATAATATTTCTATACTAGTAATAAAATAATATAGCCCTTTATATATCTGAAATATTTTCCTTCCAACCTTGGGAAGGAGATAATAGAATTTTTATCCTCCCCCCTCCATTTTATACATGAGAAATGGGGGATCTGGAGAATTAAAGCATTATATTCTGCAAACAAAAACAATTAACAATTACTTATTGAACAAATGGTAAATTTCTTGAGAACAGGAGTCAAGTTTTCATCATTGTATTTTCATCGATCTTGATCAGTGCTTTTTCCTAGTAGATAAGTGATGTCTTTAACTTAATGAAGGAAATAAGCAAAAGGTTATTACAAACCATAGTAGGGCTTGCCCTACCTGTATAAGAACAAAAAAGACATCATGGTAAACTTGGAAGATATCTCAGATACCATACAGCCTAACCCATACTTGATTGATGTCATCTACTTAGCAACAAGGAGAGAGAACCCAGTACTTTGTGGAGCAGCATTTATTTCACTTGTGGTTGGCTCTAATTTTTAAGGAGTTTTTCTGCAATCTGATTTTTGTTTCATAACTTCCACCCACTAAATGTAGTTCTGGCCCTTTGAACTAAGCAAAACCAAATCTAATGAATGCCCCTTCCATTTTGTAGTCCTCCAAATATTTCTTTCCCTTTCTTCTATTTCCCAGGTTATAGGCTAACTATCCTCATTTTTTAAACTGGATACTCCCTCATATGACATAGGACATGGTCTTAATGTCCATTGCCATCTCAATTATTTTTTTCTGGAGCCCCTCCAATTTATCAAATATTCTTCTTAAAATATGGCTCCTAAACATATAAATGAAACGAGGGTTTTTTTTTTTTCCCCTCTGATACAGACTTGGCAAGAAAAACAGCCAGAACTTTCATTACTTATCTCATCTAGTGTGTCTCATGGAAGGAAGACAAAACTTAGAAATATCAATTAAATAGCAATAGTTCATTTATCTGCTGTGTTTCAGCTCATGATCCCATTAGGGGTTTTCTTGACAAAGATAGTGGAGTAACTTGCCATTCTCCCCTCATTTTACATATGAGGAAACTGAGGCAAACAGGGTTAAGTATTTAAGTATCCTACTGTGTGCCAGGCTGCTGGGTACTATTATTATTATTATCCTTATTTTTCAGTTGAGACTGAGGTAGAAAGAGAAAAAATGAGACAGACAGCTAGAAATGTCGGAGGTCAGTTCTGAATTGAGGTCTTCTGCCTCGTGGCCCTGGGCTTTACCCATTGCACCATCTAGCAGTGCCCTAAGGAGGTAGCTTTTCCCCTTGGTTTTGGTAGGATGTAAGCTTTGGCATTTTAAAAATAATTTCCAAGGGCTCTTAACGGACTCTGTCTGTCATCAGATAGCTAACCTAGCCAAATTCTGAGATACTCCTCCCTTGAAGGTTGGCCACTGAGCAAAGGATGTTTTTTGGCCACGGAACTCCCCAAGACTCTTCCAAGTTGCAGAGGGTTCGTGATTCTTCCTGGGAGGCACAAGAGCCATACTTACAAAATCTCAACTCTTGAAATCTTGAAGTAACAGCTAGAGCAGAATCCTTGGAGAAGTCTTTTTCCCAAAGGATTTTTTCTCCCTTAAATACATGTCTCCAGATGGCACAGGGCTATTGTTATGATCCTTGTTGATCCTCACACAGCATCATGAGATGTGGCCTTTTTTTCATAAGCAGCTCACAGTTCCCACCATTGTTGCTACTCCTTCTCTTCCCTGCTGCCCAGTGGGGGAAGGGTTGGCTTGTTCAGGGCACCCCTTTGCTGGGGATGGCACACTGACACATGTGCTGGCTTCCAGACATCTCAATTCCTCTTCTTTTCTGCTGCTTTTTTAGCCTGCTTCCATCTTTGCTGGTGGGATTGTGTAGAGTCTGGGGACCGGCATTCTGGCTGATGTTGGTAGTGGTGCTCTAAACCTGGATGGGCAGAGGGGCTTTACAAAGGGGCTTCTACAAAATCTAGAAGAAGGGGACCAGAGAACTCTGGGGTGAATGCTGGATTTGGGATGTTTCTTTCAAAAGCAAATGAAAACCAGCCTTCCCATGTGATGTTTGCCAAAATGTGGGGAGCGTTTTTAACTTCTTCTCCCTAAAGATTTGGGTGTTTTGGAAAAGAGCAAGCCAGAGCTTGAAGGCATAGTTCACTGGCTCCTGATTAGAGATGGGAACGTATTTCTCATTTGTCCTTGCTGGTGGCCAGGTAGCAGGTGCCATTTTAGCTTTGCTTTGGCCCAGTTTGGCAGTTGGGGTTAAGTAACTTGCCCAGGTTAAGCATCTGAGGTCAGATTTGAATTCAGGTCCTTCTGACTCCAGGGCTGGTGCCTTATCCATGTCACCATTGAGCTGCCCCCCCATGTCATTTTATCGTGTTGAAAATTTGATCCCTTCCTACCCCTGATCAGAAGATTTTCTTTCCTCCATTGTTCTTGAAAACCCTTTGACCCCAGCATTTGAGAGCTGGGGAATGTGGACAGAGAGTGGGGTTTCACCCTTTGTTTCCTTGCTGAGGATAGTCTTTTGCTTCAGGAAATGCCTTTTTTGGATACTCTATTACCCTAGAACTCTGCTGGTCTCACTCAGCATCGGTAATTTAAAAAATGATCACAGGACGAGCCTGTTACCAAAAGAAATAAGGGAAACCCAGGAATCGTTGGCATAAGGGGTGCTTTCCATTCAAGATGCCCGCTGTTGAGCGGCCACAGGGCAAGCACTGTAGCTGAGGATTCAAGGGCTTGTGGCAGACAAAACATGGATTGTAATGGCGCTGGCCCTTTTAGCTGTGTCCAAATGGGCTTTATGGACATAGTTAGAAGGATACTATCCCTGGGGTATTGAGGGTGTTAACTGAAGTCCAAATAAAATCCCCGCAAGAGATTTTCTAGTAAACTATAGTTTGTCTCCACAAATAAATACTTGTGGAATTAATCTATATGTTGGAAAAAGGGAGGGATGGATTCTAGTGCTGGCTCTCATTGAACCTCTGATTTCAGCTCACTGCCCTCTGAAATAAGGGAATAGACTGGATCTCTAAGGTTTTTTCCCCTACCTCTCAAGTGGCACGATTTTTTATTAATTTGATGCTTGGGTACTGCCAGAGGGCAAAGAAGTTTGGGGGTCAGTTAAATAATTATTGTTGTTCATTTGTTTTTCAGTTGTGTCTAACTCTTCAGGAACCCATCTGGGGGTTTCCTGGCAAAGATACTGCAGCAATTTGCCATTTTCTTCTCCAACTCATTTTACAGATGAGGAAACTGAGACAGACAGGGCTAAGTGGCTTGGCCAGGGTCATACAGCTAGTGTCCCAGGAGGATGAGTGTTTCAACTCCAGACCCTACACTCTATCCACTGTGTCACCCAGATGCCTTTAATATGAGTACCAGATCATAAATGACAAAATAGATATGGAATCACAGGAAGAAAGAGCTCTGTTACCTTCTTCCTATACTTCCTTTCAGCCTTGGGAGTTGCTGTTCCTTTGTGGTGGTTAGTGATGTATTCAGGTAGAGTGCAGGTAAATTGAATAAGTTTGGGCTCTTAGCTCCCAGGACTTCTTAAGAATTATAGACTAGACAAATGCCTTGTTTTTCTCTGCTAGAAAGGAGGCAGGGACTATATATCATTATGTAGGGCTCTCTCAGATAAGGAAACTTACTGACACAGGTGGGCCTCTTCTCTTCCTCCCTCCCTCCCTTCTTTCCTTCTTTCGTTTCCTTCCCTTTCTTCCCTTTTTTCTCTTCCTTCCCTTATTTCCCTTCCCTTCCTTTCTTCTCTCCTTCTCTTCATTTCTCCTAGGAAACCATGAATTAGTGTGGGGATGAGGAGGGGGGGGAAGAAAGGGCATGAGCTTGAATGGGGGGAAAATGACATTTTAATTTTCACTAATCTTTATGTAGAATTTAGCATTTTTTCCCATTTATTTAAGAAACATTCTATGAGGAAGTCTATTGGCTTCATCACACTGCAAAAAATTGAGACCCATAGGAATCAAGTGATTTGCCCAATTTCCCTAGCTGGTAAGGGTTGCCCAGAGCCAGCCTGGGAAAGTTAGATGGTCCTTGCTTCCCAGTTAGTGTTCTTTCCATTCTTCTGGGCTAATAATAGGCAGGACATGGTTGTATATGGGTCTATTTTGAGTTCCTGAGACCCTGAGAGCTTTGTGGACTTAGTATCTGAAAATAACATCATTTATTTCATTTAGTTTGTTCTAAGTGGTCTTACAATATGTTGTGTGTAGTTTATTAAATGAAGGCTTCAGGCTAGTTGGTCCCTATTGGGCACTGATGGCTTTCATCAAATGTGGAAATGAGGATGGCTGCCCATTAGCCTCTTTTGGTTTTGGGGTAACTCTAGCTTCAGCATTCTGGATCAAGAACCTGTTTAACCACTGTACTTTCCCTGTAATCCCTGCAGCTCACCAGGTGCACAAACTGTGCTCAAGGAGTAGTTGTAATCGATAAACTTGGAGCAGAGATGCCCCTTGCCTGGCTTTTAAAAGCCAGTTATCTAAAAAGTGCACTTGCTTATAGGTAGGAGGAGGCTTGGTATCCTCCATTCCCATACAATCATCTGTCAGAAAATGGATGGATCTGCCTGACTTTGTGTGTGTGTGTGTGAAGATTTCACCTGTAGCATCCTTTCCAGAACTTCCTACTCTTCCTTTTCTTACCTTTTGGTTTTTCTCTATCTCCATCTTTTGCTCTACCTCTGTCTCTCCTGTTTCCTTCCTCTTTTCTTTATCCTCTCTCCCCCATGCTCCCACTCTTTCTTAATGTGTGTGTGTATATATATATATAAGATTTCTGGGGATCATGGAGGGAAAACTGAGCCCATGGTCTGGAAGAATTGTGGTCAGTTCCTGCTTTGACAAGAACTGGCTCTGTGACCCTGGCTTTGATCTCTCAGGGGTCCCAAGCATCTCTGGAAGACTTTCTGAATTTCTGGTCTGCATTGCTGGAGGTAGTTTTGTCACCCTTTATCTGTGTACTCAGTGCAAGTGCCCTTCCTCCCTTCACCCCCTCCAGTTAAACACCTACTGAATACAAAGCACGGTGCTAAGTGCTGAGGATTTTAGCCAAAAAGAAAACAGTTCTTGCCCTTGGAGTTCTTGCATTTTAGTGGATACAACTTTCTCTAGGAAAACTCAAGCCTAGAACGTGCCCTTTGGGATCTAAAGTTGACTAACTCCATCCTCCATAAAGTCTTGCTGATGAGATGAGACCCCAGGACTGCCCCAGACCATGGTGGCCATAGACATTACTCTCTCTTCCTCTCCCCACCTCCCACCACTCTCCAAACTTCCCCAGAACTACCCTACCTTCATTGACAGTGGGTTGACATCAGGGGATGCATCCACTATATAGAAGGGACCTGCCACATTCACAATTTCTTAGCCCCAAACCAAATGAAAATTTTTTGGGTGACCATTGTTCCATATTTTTGGAGAACTTTGATGTTGTGAAACATATTTTTACTTGAGATGCTATCTGGGCTTTATTTTGTTTTTGAAACACATGGAACAAGTAGATTTTCAGCCCGCGTTCCTGTGGGTGATGATCCTTGCTTGCCATGTCCAAAGAATTCAGAACAAGCCCTCTGCCAAAGCATTCTTGTGGTTTTCCATGGGGCAGATCTGTGTGTTCATGAATTTTTCATTGTAGCTGCTGTTTTCCATGGCTAATTTAAACATCTGGCTTACATTTTCTGGGAACATAGAATTTCTCTTCAATAGGGAGACAGCAATGACCTTGGCCCCTTCCTCACTATTAGTCCAGAATGTAGGCTTTCAGGGTAATTTCTTGAAGGCACTTGCTGTTGTTTCTTAATCACAGATATTGTATTGAAAAACTTTCTGGTTGCTGAAGCACATGTTTATATATTCCACATGTGGATTTTTCTGTTGTCTATAAATGTGAATTCATGTGATTGATTCTGGCCTTTCCCCTTCAGGTCAGAGCTATGGGTGAGCTGCTCCTATTTGAAGGCCAGCGAGCTGTGGTTGGACCTGCCTAGCTGTGGAACAGGAAGAAAGGCTGAATGGGAAGTCCGTAGGAGAAAACTCCTGAGAAAGTATGTGAGTGAAGGGGACCTAAATAATGGGCAGCTGTTTATGACTAGACAAAATAATTATTCTAAGTGTAGAAGTTACATTTTCATAAATGCTACTAAGTTATCCCTTTTCCCATCCCCTTCCTTTCCCCTTATCTTCCCTCCCTTTCTTCTTTTTTTCCTTTTACCTCCCTCCCTTCCTCTTTCCCTCCTTCCTTTTATTCCCTTCCTCTTT
>JAJPUD010001838.1:126746-181188 GCA_023553655.1 Myrmecobius fasciatus | reverse complement strand
TCTCTCTGGCCCTTTGTCTCTCTCTCTCTCTCTGTCTCTGTCTCTCTATATTGTCTCTTTGTCTCTCTCTCATCCCTCTCTGTCTCTCTCTTTTCTCCTCTTTCTGACCCTTTGTCTCTGGCTCTCTGCCTTTCTATGTCTGTCTCTGTGCTCTGTGTCTTTTCTCTTGCCTCTCCCTGGCCCTTTGTCTCTATCTTTCTTTCTGTCTCTCTCTCCCTTCTCCCTTCCTTCCCCCCTCTCTCTGTCTCTGATTCTCTGTCTCTTGATATCTTTAACAGATCAAAAGCTGGCAATCCTGACCATTATGGTATATTGTAGTTGTTGTTGTTTTTTCTTCTTCTTTTTTCTTTTTAGTACTACTTCTTTTCAATCTTAGTGACCAACTTAAAATAAAGGTTATATGAGAAATAGGGTGTTATATATGAGGAGGATATAATCTAGTTTTTTGCTTTGAGAATTGAAATAAAAATGACTTTAAAAATTTGTGTTTGAATAGAATCATTATGTCTGAAGATATTGGTATTCAAAAGGTACAGCTATTAAGGAAGGGTTACAGTGAAATTTGTGCTAAATATAGACTCCTATTTGCAATTAAAACTAAATTCAGTTAGGACAAAATACAGCAACTCAGTAGCTTATAGTAATTCCAGGAAAAAAAAAACCAGCGAGAATCTTTGGTATTTCCTTTCTTCAGCAGAAGTTATATTTAATATTTCTTAAAAAGACTCCTAGCAAACGTATTTGAAATATTACGTTTTAATTCCTAGCCCTCTTATTCATACCTCGGCACCTATTAAATTGTCCGGTTTCATTTAAACTATCTCAGAGACATAGCAGCTGGGTGACACACAGCCAAAATAGTCTCTATTTTAATGTTGTTATGGGCATATTAACAAGCTGTGTCCATCTTTGTCTTTTTCATGTTCTGTAATAAAACATCTAGATATATGATATCCCATTTATGATATATATTCACAATTGGGCAGCTGTTTAGAACTTGTCTAGTTTTCAAGTCAAATGACTTTCAGCATCTATTTAAATAAGGACCAATGCTTTACTTTATTCATGAGCAAAATTGTATTAAGTTAATATTGATGAAAAAGGAAAACAACAGCCAAAAATAAAAAGCTCTATGTAGAATACATTCAAGTGAGGAGTTTGAGAACTTAGTATAAACATCAGTCTAATCTCTGTGCTTAAACTACTTTCCTACAATTTACCATTTACTTGTTTAGGAATCTAATTTATATTTATCCTTCATGTGAGTGATATGCCTTTCACAAAGTTGTATTCTCATATCTCATGGTGGTATAAAGGTGACCTTGAGTTCTTAAAAGTTGGCTCAGCTGGTTGGCCAGTTCCTAACTAACTGGTCAGGTTTTGAATTAGGTCACAAGGGTATCTGTTGTCAAAAAAGCAACCTACCTAAGTCCAGATGAGTTCTTCAGTCATGTAGTTGGCCACAGGTTGATGAATTTTTCAGCCTTGACACCTAGAGAAGACCATGTAGCACAATACTTGGCCCAAAGTAGGTACTTAATAAACACTACTTACCCAACTGACTCAGATGAGAACTGTGGCCTATGTTAGTAGAAAGAATTACTACCTTGACAAAATCAAAGATTCCTGAAAGATAGAAAAAGTGGCTGATAAGTTGTTAAGGTCATTCAATGATACTTTTTCAGATGTTCTTATGATAATTGTAAACTTATTTTAGCATTGAAGAGGAAATTGCCTCTTATTTGCATGGGATGAATAGTCAGATGTAGCATTTTTTTTTTTTAAATTGATATCTTTTTAAAATGGCAATACCTTTTAAAATGGAAGCATTAATCTATCAGGTGAACATCTGATTAATCTGATTAATGTATTATACTATTATATTGATTAATGGTTAAAAAAGAAGACCCCCAAATCAAAACTCTTCTCTATACTCAAGTATCTGAAAGAAGGAAAGTTTTCCTGGCTGCAATGTGAGGGTGTGTATCTTTCTGCTTAGCTTTTTGACAGTGTTTGCTTAGCAAACCACATAACTGAAAGTGCCCATAAAAATCCCCAGAAGCTGATCACTAATCAGGGATGTTGTTTGCTAAGAAAAGCCTGCTTAGACTTGAAATAATAGGACTAGGTACTAAGAGAAAATTCGATGTGGCTTTTCAATAACTTTAAAAATTCTGTATATCACTTTTTATGGGAGCAGAATTTCCAAAGGAAATGGAAAGAAACTTTCTTAACAATCTCAAGAACACTGTCACTTTAAGCCTTCGCCTCTTGGTGGACCTAACTGAAAAAATATTGTTTCAGTTTTGTTTCTATGTACTTTTAAATATTTAAAATTTGCTTTTTTGAAATTTTCTGTGATGATATTTTTTGAGGAGGAGGTGTTACGGGATGAGGAGAGGCTATTTAGTTATTATTTGTTCGGAGAATGGAAAAACAAATTCATCTTTTTTTTTCCTAAGCAAGATGGCTCAAAATGCACAGCTCACTTTCTTTAGAAAATATCTGTAGTTTTAATGAACTTTGCTAAAATTGCTGTTAATAGCTCCTCAGGGGTTAGTAGTGTGATAGCTTTTCAGACCTTTTCAATGGCTTTTTGTTTGGACAGATGTTAGCCATGTGAGATTTTTTTTTTTTTTGGCCATTTATTTACTTTACTTCTCAACCTGTTTTACCTTCTCTTCCTCGTGGGAATTATTTTAATTCCTGGAGCTCCAAAACTTCAGTGATATCAAGTTTTATAACTCCCAGATTTCAAGGTTTTGGGATGGACTAGACAGTCTGTAATCTTTAATGGAACCTGATTTGTCAGTTTCCAAGCTCAATATATAATTAATTGAGTGTAACTATGTCCATTCCATGAAATATTTTAGTTAAATCTGAGAGTATTGATTAATCTTGTATGTGAGATAAACTGTGCTTTGCTATTTGGGGGTCTGATAAAATAATAATTCTAAACAAACTGATTAATAATAATAATAGCTAGCATTTGTAGAGTGCTTCAAGGTTCCCAAATCCTTTCATTTGAGCATGGGAAGCAGATGCTGACATCTTTTGTTATATGTATCTAGGAGTTTAAAAACAAACAAAACTTAAAAGGGACATATTTCGCCAATTTTGAATGATATGATCCTTTTCTTTCAAGTCAACAATTATTAAGTAATGACTATATGCCAATTTTTAGATAGCAAAACTGAGCAAAAAGGATTTAAGTTGCTTGCCCAGCATCAGTTAGTAAACTTCTGAAGAGAATTGAAACTCAGATCTGTATGATTCCAGTCCAGCAATCTGTGCATTGTGTCAATTAGCCCCCTCGGATGCATGATAACCAGTTAAATTTAATAGCTCACGTAGCCTTATCATTTTTTATTCTTCTGTGAAATATGGCTTTCTGCAATTCAACTGAAAACACATTTATTGGATGGGGGTCATCCCTTGATTCTCTGGATGCTACAAAAAGATTGTAAATGCCAAAATGAGTGATATACATTTTCTGAGAAGCAGGAAGTCAGAATGAGCTAGAATAGCACAGTCAGATTCCAATTTGGAAGAGCCCCTAGGGATCACTTCATGAATGAAAAAACTTAAATCTTGAGTAGATGTGTGACCTGCCAAAGGTAATACCGCTAGCAAGTAGCAGAATTGGGACTTTATCCCAGGACTCTTTCTGCCATTCTATTCTGATTAAAAAATTAAAAACAGGGTCTTGTAGGATAAATAGGATATTAAAAAGAGGGCTTCCCAGGCAAGGAAGAAGGTATGAACAAAGGTATGGAGGTGGGAATGTGTACAAGTGGTTTATGGAGGAATGAGAAGATAGCCTAGTTGGAGTAGGGTTTCCTTCAAGAAGTGTTCCTTGCTCGTGATGGGTAGAACCAGGCTGTGAATGCCTAAGTCTAAGATTTTGGACTTTTCCTACTAAAATGGGTGAGTCACAGAAGCGTTTAGAGCAAAGGAGCCACATGATAACTGTTGTATTATAAAATTTGAGTTTAGCCTTCGTTTTCCAGGTTGATCAAAGAGGAGAGACTGAGGACTGACTCACAGGCCCATAACTTAACAGGGACCTGGATGCGTGGTATTGTCACTGGGAAGGCCAGAGCTGGCGAGATCCAAGCCTTCGCCCTCCTGGTGTTGGTTGGTTTCCCAGAAATTCCATCACCTCCTTGGAACTGGTTTAGGGGGCTTTGCCATTGGCCCCAGGCTTTTACTTTTCACTTTGCAAACCTCACTGATGGCGAACTCCCAGCTTGAAGTGATGTTTGTGTGCTCCAGCCTGCTTGACTTGGTGGGCTCAGAAATCTGACAGATCTGATCATTAATTACCTTTCTTCCATCTGCTGCCATCCACAGCCACAACCAAGTATCTCTTACCCACTGCTCTTCTTTTCCCTGCTGCTCCATGCTCCCGGCCACAGGAATCCATTTAGTCAGGCTTATTCACAAAGGGAAAGATTTCAGAAAAAAAAAAAAGGGTACAATAATTGGAAGTGCTTGTAAAAGGACCTGCCTGGGTCTGTCTGATTGTTAACCTTTTAGAAAGTGTTCCGGGCTATTGCCTTATGTCCCTTTTTATTGCTTACCCTTTTTGGTTCTCTCCCAAGGGAGGGATTTATCCAATCTAACTGCTCTAGACCCTGATTCTTTGCCCTGCCTACAATTCCTGGCTGATGCAGCCAATTTGGAAGATTTCCTTAAGAAGGCATAGTGGACTTTACCATCCCACCCACATTCCTGTGAGATTAATCCCTTGGCTTCCTTTCTTCCAAAATGGGGGATCAAATAGAAGTATGACATGTAATGAAAGGTTTCAGCATTACCTTAATCTGAAAGTAAACAAAGACAAAATCAGAGGTCATAATGGTTATACATGTTTCCAACACAAAAACAAGATTTGATGATGAATTAAAGGTCAAGTGAAGAAAGAGTAAAATGACTTCAGGATTTGAAAAAGTCATGAATTCTGAGAATAGTGAAGATATTAGTTGCCAAAATTTGGGAGGGATTTTATCCTATATCATTTTTTCTTTTTATATTTTCTTGATGATTTCATGGACTCCATTATCAGAAGAAAAAGGATTATGTCTACAATTTTTCCCTAATGTAATATGAATCAAAGTAATTTGAAGCAGTGGATGGCCTTGGTGGTGATTCTAGCAAGATTTTCCTGGTTCCCTTTCATTATTTTTCTCTTTTCTATCATCTGCATGAGATCTTTTTTGGTTGGGATTTTTGAGGTTGGCTACATTTGAGCAGAATCATAGAACTTTAGAATGGGAAGGACCTCGGAGATCTTCTAGACCAGGCTCTACTTGAACAAGAAAACCTTTAATATATATCTGACAAGCAGTCATCTGGACTTCTGTAAAGACTGGTGAAGGGGGAACCCAGATTAAATCATGAGAGACATTATGGTATAGTGGAGAGAGTGCCAGACTTGAAGTCAGAAAGATATCAATTCCAATCCCACAGAAAACATTAAATGTGTGACCTTGGGCAGATCTTGTAACATTTTTAAGTTTCATAGTCAAAGGGGGTGGGTTGGATTCAGTAATCTCCAAGGTTCCTTCTATCTCCTAGGTGAGCCTATAATCTTGAAAGATTTGTAATGATAGCTTTATGAGTCAATGTAGGGATTTTTCCTTGGGAAAATCAGAATTTGGCTACAAAAGTGCCCCCAGCTCCTGTTTATGCATTGAGGTTAACAAAGCATCATATAAAGAACAAGAGGCTTGCTCAGAGGTTGTTTTTATTTGTTTTGCTTAAAAAAATAAACTGACAGAAAACCATAAGGACTTAAAATGCTGTAGCCAACACAATCAACACAACTCTGCTCTGGTGAACAGCACCTATTCCAGAGAACTCTCCTAGGGTTTACTTCTCCAGTGCAGGAGGATTTACTTCTCCAGTGCTGAGCCCCTTCTGTGCATAGCCAAGGTGACTCCAAACTACAGAACCTCAGAGCTGAGAAGGGGCCTCCCTAGCAATCTGGCAATCTCTTCCACAGTGTACCCCACAATCCGTGCCGGCCGGTGGGCTCCTTTAGTTTAGGGTTCTTTGGCTTCCTCGATTTCTTCATCATTCAGTCACTGATTTCACATTTTCAGTAATGTAAGTTCTGTGTCCTGCCAGCTAACTTTGTGTTCCTTAGAAAAAAGCATCCAGATGTATGTGATAGTGAGCTTTCAGAGCACTTCAATCCAGGAAGAGCACTTCTTCAGATTTTCTACTAACGGGGGATGAATTAAGGACCGTGGCTTAAAAAGCCCAATGTTTCCCACTGCATCCGGGGCCATCTCTGGGCCTCCTGATCTGGCCGCTGGGCCCAGATGGCTCTGAAGGAGAAAGAGAGGCTGGTGAGTCTGCTCGGCCCTTCCTCACTTCAGTCCAGTTCACTCGCATCCCATGGTGTCATCTTCCTGACGTCATGGTCCTCCTGGAGAACAAAGGACAATCGACAATGACAGTTGTTACTACATTAAAAAAAAAGCTGTTCAATACATCTGTGTTTTATAAAAGGAGCAAGGCAAGTAGTGGAGTTGAGGGGTTTGAGAAGCTTCTGTCTCAAATTCAGAACTCAGATGTTTTGGTTCCTTGGTTATTTTGCTGACTTTTTGGAGAAAATTTTACGGCTCCTGGGGACGAATGACCCTGAATTCCAATGGTGTCTGCAACCCAAATCATTCTCATTCCAAGCCTAGTATAATAGGGTGTGTTTGAAAGCCCAGAGGATGACCCAATTGTGGCCATCGCCAAGTACGTGGCGCTCTGCAGTAATGGCGGCCTTCGATCAGTGTTCTCTAAGGGCTAAGGACGCCCAGAGTACTGAGAATGGAAGGAAATCCGAGTTGAGAAAGCGCTGAGTGGGGCATGTGAAGAGCAGTAAAGTATGGGGGGAGAGCCACAGAGGGACGGGAAAGGGGGGCTTTGAGGAGCGGTGACAGTCGCTCCAAATAAACTTGGTTTATAGCTGGCCTGCAGTGTTCAGCAGATAGGACGGCCTCCAGGCCCATCGTCTGAAAAACTCTCCCCACTGATGGAACGGGGCATATTTCTGTTGCAACGAGACAGCCCACCTTGGAAATGGCTGCTCCTATGATTTGTAGTGGGGAAAATCTTTCAAGGAGGCAGTTAGACCAAGGTGGCTATTTAGATCATTGAAAGATTTGCTGCATTCATTAAAAGCTGGAGCAGAAGTTATTTTTTTCTAGCTGAATCAGCCTGAGAGAGAGTACATTTTCTACCATGCGGTCTGTGGCAGACGATGGAATTTGTGGGCTTTCTATAAAACTTGTCACTCCATTGGCAGCAGTTGCTATCCCAGGAAAAACGCTCCACAGTAAGGATTTTAGAGAGACTCTTTGTCTTAACTTATTTCATATCACAATGTGAAAACCAAATCTGTTATCATTATAAAGGACATATACTTTAAGAGAATATCCTTAGTTTAATGGAAAGAAAAGAAAAACTTTTTGGCCCTTTTTTTTGGGGGGGGGCTTATGTTCTCAAATGCTATTCACTTTCAAAGATTTCTCTCTTCTGTGGTCACCAAATACTCTCTGTGCTATTCTGTGATCAGGAAAGAAGGGCGTATCTGGAGCTGTGGAAGCTTGTGCGTACGTGTATTTTTCTTCACTTTCCTAACATTAATAATGTGCTGGGTAAACTCATAATGTGTCCTTGATCCCAAAGAGGGACCAGCAGTGTGTGGCTGGTGCCCAAGCCCCTCCCCTACTCTCCAATGGAAAACATGTGTTTTCCTTAAAGTAGTTTAATAGGATGCATTCAGCATAAAAATGATGTATTTTATCTGAAAATAAATAATAATAAATAATAGATACTTGTCCAAAAGTTTGAAATAAAGTTGCATAGCTTGACAGGAAAATCAGAAATGTTCTAAAAGAGTGATTTCAAAATGTTCTAAAAGCTCTAAAAGAGCTTTTCTTTATTAACAAGTATAGCTTTTCAAGAATGTTCTATTAGAAAAAGAAGTACTTTCTCTTCCCCACCTTTACAGTTATTATAATTACAGCAACTAGTATTTAGATAGCCCTTAACAAAAATTATCTCCTCATAGCCCTGAGAGACAGGAATATAAAAATCCCAATTCCTTGTTACTTACAAGGTAAAACACAAAATTCTCACAGTGATTTCCTGGTACTTAAAGGGTAAAACACAAAATTTTCACAGTGATTCTCTTACTTATAGAGTTAACGACAAAATCTCACAGTGATTTCCTATTACTTATAGGGTAAAATACAAAATTCTCCTAGTGATTTCCTGTTACTTATAGGGTAAAATACAAAATTCTCCTCACGATTCCCTGTTATCTATAGGGTAAAATACAAAATTCTCACCCTGATCTTAAAACACTCCATAATCTGGCCCCTGGTTTTTTCAGAGTTGTTCATTTGTTTGTCATATACAACTCCCTGTGAGCCCATTTGGAGTTTTCACGACAGAGAGACTGGAGTGGTTTGCCATTTCGTTTTCCAGCTCATTTTATAGACTTGCCCAGGATTGCACATCTAGTGAGACTGAATTTGAACTCAAATAGATGACTCTTCCTGCCGAGCCCAGTGCTGTATCCTCTGTATCAACTACTTGCCCACTCTGGGTCCTTGTATTTACCTCTTTGTTTGGATCCTCAGGATTGGTGCGTCCTGCCTGGTGTATTTACATAATTATTTATTGACTTTAGATGAAAGGATCATATCATTTGACATTGGTGAAATATGTTCCATTTTTAGTTGTATCTTTTTTAAACACCCAGATACACATAACAAAAGAGATTAATTCATTGTTTTCTCCTGAAAACATTCCCCTGAAAAAATTAAAAGGCTCAATCACCTATTGAGTAAATTACTCTCCACTTGGCAAAACTCACTTTAATTCTTTGAAGACATAGAAGTGCCATTTAGTAGATTGCTCTCTACCACCTGGTTGTTTTTGGAAAGTTTGTTCTTCTCACTAGTGTGAAGTTTATTTCCAGAAGAGAATTTATTCCCTATAGATTTGAGCCTTTTTGTTTAAGGACCTGAGGGGATAGATCAGTTAATTCAATATTTGATGTTTGACTTTTCCTTTCCTTTAGATTGCTTTAGTCTCTAAGGCTTACAAGTTCAGAGGAAATCTGAACTCAGGGGGGTCAGCCTGACCTTTGAGTCTTTCTTGCAGAAATATTTTTTCTAAGTTATTTTGAAATAAAAGAGAGGGAAAGAGGAAGAAAGGAAGACAGAGGGAGAGAGGGAAAGAGGAAGAGAGAGAGAGGGGGAGAGCCAAGGAAGGGGGAGGAATAGTTAAAAACAACAACAAAAGACTATCTATTTAATATCTATGATTTATCTACCTAGGTATGTACAGATCAAGATAGATACAGAGAGAGGTAGATATCTATATCTAGATATGTATAGCTATATCTAAATATATATAGAAATACTTCTATTTAATATAAATGATGTGTCTATTTACTTCTATGCCTATATGGATAGATGTGTATAGATTTATGTATATATATATAACTAGATATGTATATATACATATATTTAATATCTTATATATCTAATTACCTCTATGTTTATATATATATATATTTATATATATCTAGATGTATATATTTCTAATTATATGTAGTTTTATATCAGGGTTATATATCTTTATTTCCTTTATCTATATATATCTAGGTATGTATAGATATATACATGTATTCATATAGATAGATATCTAGATATTTACAGATTTAGATATATCTAATCTAGATAAATTTACATATCTATTTAACTATTTAATAACATAATATTAACATAATAGTCTATTTAACATATATAAGATATTTATATATCCATAGACATATTTATAGATATGTCATATATATTAAATAGATAACTTTTTGAGAAGTTAGTTAGCTAGCTTTTTTCTCTTAGTTTTCAATAAATGTGGAGGTCTGATGAAAAGTAGAACTTTATATTTTTGTTGGTCTGTTTTTAAGTTGAAAGTTATTTTATATGAGTTGAAATTATTTTTTACTTTATTACATATTAATATAATTCACTTAAATCCATCTTTTATAAATCTACCTTGGAATATCTTAAATTATAACATAGGCAAAGAGATTCTCTTTTGCTTTTATGTTATTTTTCACTTATGGACTTATATGTTTGTGATTTGTATTAAATAGAAATAAAAATGAAAGAGGTATAATTTAGATAGAATGGGTCATCACCCATATAAATGTTTTTATTAAATATTCATACATTTATAGCACTATGCTGGGCAATCTACAGGTAATAACCGTGTCCTTGAGGAGTATAAAATGAAAGGTAATTAGTGGCCTGTGATTTAGAAAGATTTTATCTTGTGTAGTGCAAGCACTCAAGGATGGTTCTGAGCTCCTGGAATTCAAATAAGACTGTAATTTAATTGGAAAGAGAAGGCTAGTTGGAGTTTGAGGACCAGGATTCATTTTTTACCAATCTCATGGACCAGTTGTGTAACCTAGGGTGAGCTAGCTACTTACCATCCAGGTCCTAGTTTCCTTATTCATGAAAATAAGAGGATTGAGAGGTACCAACTCATATCCATCAAATTGGCTAACATGACCGAAAAGGAAAATGACAAATGCTGAAGAGCATGTGGAAAAATAGATGTACTAATGTACTGTTGGTGGAGTTGGGAATCAGATATCAATTCTGTAACTAAGCCCAAAAGGCTATAAAATGTATGCGTGTGACACACACAAATATTGGCTGCTATTTAGTTCTTGTTAACTATTTAAATAGTTAACTATTTAAAATTTCATCCATTGATGTTTATACACATACATATTTATATATATATTATATATAATATATTTGTATATATTATATATAATATATACATATAAATGTGTTATATGCATATAACGCAATATTATATTATATATAATATATAATATATACATATAAATGTGTTATATGCATATAACACATTTATAAATATTTGCTATTTAGTTACTGTTGACCTCAGTTTCATATTTAAATTTTGTTTTTCATCCATTAATATATATTATTGGTTTGTGGTCTTTTTTTACATTATTTGCTTACTATAAAACTATAATATATCTTGCCAAGAATTAAAAAGGGAGGGAGTTGAAAGGGGCAAGTTGGAGAAGATGGTCTCTTCAGATTAACTCTATGACCCTATTATTCCTTGTAGCTTGGAGAAAAGGGAGGTGGGTTTATCTAATTCAGTGAGTAATGCATTTTGTGGTTGTTCTTGTGAAGCCAAGAAATTGACACTGATTTAAATAATATCTGGCTGAGACATTCAAGTATTATGCTTCCTAGGGTCTTTCTTCCTAGGAATTGTTCCATCTATTTAAAATAAGTAAGAAGGCATATAATAAAACCTCCTTTCTGGTACATAATAATAGCTAACTACTCAGAATTCACATTTATACAAGGTGTCCCAAAAGTCTCACTGCAGCTTTAAGCCTTAATAATTTGTAATAAACCTTAATGGCTTAAAACTACCCAAAGACTTTTGATATGCCTTCTATACGGCATTTAAGTTTTGTGGATCATTTTACACATATATTGGATATACACATATTGGATATAGATTGCTGGAGAACAGAGATCACAATGTTCCCCACTCTGTCCAAAATATACTTGCAAAGGGGATCTACAGGGAGGGTGAATACAAGATAGACTTTTTAAAAAAGCATGAAAACGTTGCCATTTGAAGTTTCCTTCCAGGCAGTAATCATCTCGGGAGGCGAATGTCACAAAGTGATGGCTCAGAACGCCTTATTTGGAGTCATCTTTGTGGTATTCTAAAAGATCTGTTTGGAAGATGGGGGCAAAGGGATGCTCTTGTGCTCTCTTCCTGGTGGTTTAATTTTAACTTGGGTCAGATCTGGCCCTCAGGCAAGCACGTTCTGAAATGATCAGGAACCAGACTGACCAGACCAGACTAACGATAAGGTTCACAAGCTTAGGCCGAGGTTACTTTTCTCTGACCATCGTGTAATGGATAGTATGCTTCTGAGTCTGCCGCAGATGTTTTATGTTGTGACCCTGGCTGCCCGCTCAATTAAACTCAGTTTTCTCATTGGTAAAATGGGGTTGGATTTGTGATCTCCTCCCGCTCGAAGCCTGTGAGCCTTTCCTTTTCTAGGGCTTGCCCTTGGTAGGATTGAGGTGTCTGGGAAACAGACGTTTTTAATTGTGGGCATGAAATGCAGATAAAGGCATTTGGATGATCTTGAGGGCCCCGTATTTATTGTAGATTACAGCAGAATCTGTGGAGTCGGCCTTCTTCCATTATAGAATTGTCCTTTCTGACATACCTTTCTGGTATTTGAACATCCTACCAGATAGTGTCGTTATCCCTGGGACGGTGCCAAAGAAACAGCATCTTTGAATGTACCTTCATTTTAAGCTCCTTATTATTTGTCTACCTTTTTTTAAATACCATTCTTAAAAATTAACAATTGATTTTATTAATTTAATTAATGATTGATATTTGTTATATTGATTCAAGGTTTGCAAAATAAGTCTGGAGGACCCAAATTTAAATCTTGCCTCAGACATTCTATAGTTTGTCTAAGTCACTTAATTGCTTTATGTTTTTATTTCCTCATCTGGAAAATGGGTATAATAGCATCTATTGTTGTTATGAGGATCATAGTAAATGTTGTTATGAGGATCAAGTGGAATAATAAATGTAAAACATTTCGCAAATTTCAAAGTGCTTTATAATAATACTAATGATAACTTATTTTATCTTGTTTGATCTTACAACAAGATATAGTTAATACAATATTATGATTTTGATTTTATAGATGAAGAAACTTGGGCATGTTACTTGCAGGGGGAGTGTGTGTGTGTGTCTGTCTATATTTTTAGGCAGATAGTGCTGTGGGTATTGATAGACCCTGGAATCAAGGAGACTTGTGTTAGATTTTTGCCTTAGATAATTACTAGCTGTGTAATGTTGGATTTTGCCTCAGTTCTTTCATCTGTAAAAATGCAGATAAAGAAATTTACTTTTCAGGGATTTTGTGAAAATCAAATGAGATAGTATTTATAAAGTGCTTTGTAAACCTTAGAGCCTTGTATAAATGCTAGCTATTATTATTGTTTTTATTACTATTACTCATATGATTTTAACATTAAAAGCCAGTTTAGGAATTGCACAGGCTTTTCTCATAGTGCCTAAAGTTAG
The DNA here is from genome assembly GCA_023553655.1 of Myrmecobius fasciatus. Classification (NCBI taxonomy): domain Eukaryota; kingdom Metazoa; phylum Chordata; class Mammalia; order Dasyuromorphia; family Myrmecobiidae; genus Myrmecobius; species Myrmecobius fasciatus. The sequence continues at coordinate 167,982 of JAJPUD010001838.1, read as the reverse complement.
GTTTGGTTTTCTTTCCCACCTTAGCACTTCCCACCTTGAATCTCCATCTTCCCCAGAATTAACTCGAGAGGCAGTTTCCAAAATAATTTTTCAACACACTCTCAAAGGACAAAGATTTGCCACAGTTTGGGAGGTTCAAAAGAATGTTCCCCAGCCTCTGACGGCAATACCAAGAGGGCTGCTAAGTGTTTGAGCAGGGACAACATTCTTGGAACAAATGGCCCTTTAGTCTCTTAAGGACACCACTTTGAAGGGGGCAAGGACAATCATTTGGAGCTATGAGTTTTAGTATGTTTGTTTAAAAAAAAAATCTTTCCATGACTTTATGTTCATACCTCCTTGTCAATTTGCAGACGTCTTTAAATAAGTAATGCAGAGTGATTTAATGCCCCTTTATTTTCTTTATTCAGTTCAGGCAGCTTAGATTGAATACCCCCAAACCACCTAGTATTACTTGTGGCCTAAACTGCCATATATAAATGAGACAGTTTCTGCCTTGGAGAATTTATAGTCCATCACAGGCCAGATAAACGTATGTGGTAAAATATACTACTTGTATTATATTGAAGGAGTTAAGAACAAGGATGAGAGAAAACAGCTGACTTCCCTCTCTAGCCAAGGAATGTTTTATAGAGAAGATAGATCCTGTACTTTCCTGAAGAATTTCTAGAATCTGCAGATTTGTCAGTGTGATTTATTCATATTGCTTCTGTCACAATTGTCCATATAATCCTAGTATCAAAAAATGTTTTTAAAAAGGTCATGCATAAGAATATATTATTATAATCATATATTTTTATTTTTAAAAAATTAATTTTACTTCTTTCAATTAACAAAAAACCTTTTTTTTTTTCCTTCTTACCTCCATTTCCCCATTAAAAAAGAAGGAAAAAACTCTGGTAACAATTAGATATATTATTCAAGCAAAGCAAATTCCTGCATTGGCCATGTCCAAAAAGAAATATATATTATTATTAATCATGAGTCCTTGGGATAGTGATTGATCATTTATTTAATCAGAGTATTTAGAAGGTTGTTTGTCTTGATAGAGACAGATGTCACATACACACACACACACACATATAAATGTTCTATAAATTGTTATACAAAATGTCTTTGCCTAAATTGTGTCCTGGTTCTCTTCATTTCACTCTGTATAAGTTCATGGAAGTCGTCTCAGATTTCTCTGAAGTTGTCCCCTTTGCAATTCCATTAGATTCTTATCAGTTCATATATTTCCTTATTCTTAGTCGAGAGATGGGTAGCTATAGAAGAAAAGCGTTCCATGTGCTATTGGATGTGATAATTTTCTCCCATCAGTTTTACTTAAGTAGGAAACTTGGCTTAGTAAATGAAGCATTTTATTTGAAGTCAGAAAGACCTGAATTTGAATCCTGGCACAGATATTAGTTCTGTAGCCATAGGCAACTCACTTTTCCTTGTTCGGCCTCATTTGGCCATCTGTAAAATGGTGATGATAATAACTTACCTCTCTGAGTTGTTGGGGAGATGGAATGAGATAATGTACCCCTAGAAAGTGCTTCTCATGACTTAAAAGTACTTTACAAATATTAGCAATTAGTAACTGTTTTTCTTTGTTATAATGGTAGTTCTATGATGGTGACACTTAGAAATGACTGTGGTATGAAGAAACAGTTTCTCAGTACAACTTTTAAAAAGCTGGATACTTTTTATTTTTCTTAAGAGTAGGTTTGTGCTTCTTATCTAGATTGCACTTTGGGGAGAGAACAAATAGCTGTGATTCCTTTTCTTTTTTAAAAAAAACCTTCAATAGTATTTTATTTTTCTAAATGCATATAAAGATAGTTTTCAACATTCATTTTTCTAAGATTTTGCTTTCCAAAATTTTTTTTTCCCTTCTGCTTCCCAAGACTTCTCTGTCTAATTTAGGTTATACAAGTACTATCATTTTAAAGATATTTCCATATCAGTCATGTTGTAAAAGAAAAAATCAGAACAAAAGGGAAAAATCACCAGGAAAAAAAGGGGGGGGAACAAAAAAAGTAAAAATATGCTTTGGTCCACATTCAGTCTCCATAGTTTTCTCTCTGGATATGAATGACATTTTCTATCCCAAGTCTATTGGAATTGTCTTGAATTGTTGTTATTGCTGAGAAAAACTGAGTGTATCAGTGTTGTTTATGTGATATATACCCTACCCCTCTCTTAGTGCCAAGTTCAGTATTCACAAAGGCCACCAAAAGTTATTAATATACTAAAAGGGATCATGGTGAGAACATCTTTCAGCAAGATCTGTTGTATTTCTTGCAAGTATGTACAAATTCTACCAGTAAACTGTGGAATAATAGAATTTCAGCAAAGGCAGTGAAGGCCGTATTAATATTCATTAAAAAATAGTGATCCTACATCTGTACTAATATTATATTTTCCTCTATTGTTCAATAAGTCCTAGGTAATTTTGGTGTTACTTTGGAGTAGCTACAACTCTTCTCTCATATTTCATTAAACTGAAAATCACTTGATATTTATAATGGAATAATTATGCAAATAGAATCACAATTACTATTCAAACATCAGAGCTCAAAAGTCTTTGTATTTTTGGCACATGTGATAAAGACCGAAGAACAAGTGTACATTTATATAACTTTAAAATGAAATGTGGCCCTGGGATCCCAAGGGTCAATTTTCTGGTAGCTACCAGAATCTTGAATTATTCATCGCCATCCCTTTCTGCTGTGATGTGAATGTGCTTATCAAATGCAAGGTACCTTCCATTGTTGAACTGTCTCAGAAAAGATGAATATGACCTGACTATTTATTTCCCAGTGCCTCCTTTTACCAAAAATTCACCCGGATTTAATCTTAATCACATAAGATCTCAAGGTTTTGGACCAAAGGGGACCTTCCATAGGTGTTTCAATTTGTCTGCCTCATTTTACAAGTGAGGAAGGTCCAAAGAGACAAGGTATCATTTGGTTTACAGTTCTATGAAAGGAATTACACTGTTAATGGATGTTTCCTTTGCAAATATACATCCCTTAATTACCTTTTCCTAATTAACTTTCTCTAATATGTTTTAGTGAGGAAAATCCTCAACGGATTATTTTTCCTTACCTCATTGCCAAGTGCATAGTAAGGCCTGCTTTTCATTTCTCAGTTTGGACCAGTTCTTAGCCAATTAGATCTCTGGTTACTTTTCAAAGTAGGGAAAGAAATTTGTCACTGCCAGAGTATTGGCACAGTTCTTCTGACCCACTTGGACTGAGACTCCCATTATATCCTTGCCATTTTTCCTCTGCCAACAATTCTTTTGGTATTCCATTTCAAGAACTTGAGAGAGAGGGTTTCTGAGTTGGGCTCCTACTATGTGTGTGATTATAATTATTATTGTTATTATTGTTTGTGAAGGATTTCAATTTCTTTTAATTATTGAGTGTAGATAATAAAGGGGCAGCTAGGTGGTATAATGGATAGAATGCTGGGTTGGAATCAGGAAGACTTATCTTTGTAACTTCAAACAGCGCCCTACCCAAGTTACTTAACTGTTTGCCTCAGTTTCTCCATTTGTAAAATGAGATAGAAAAGGAAGTGACAAACCACTCTGGTCTTTGCAAAAAAAAAAAAAATTTACCAAAAGGTATTACAAAGAGTTGGACACAACGGAAATGACTGACAAACAGCAAAAATAAACAATAAATGATGTTTTGTATTGCATTTTGAAATTTGCATGGTTCTTAAACTTTCACTTGATCCTCAAATTAATCTGTGATGATAGTATTGATATCCCCATTTTACAAATAGATAATCTGAGATTTAGAATGATCTAAATGGCTTGGCTAAGACCATACAGCTAATAAGTAATAGGATCCAGTAAAGTAAAAACAGATCCAGGACTATCCTGCCCTCAAGTCATATTCCTCCTTCCATAATATAGTGCTACTGAATTCTACCAGTATATTTTCTCCCAAGTCACATTCGTTGAGTATTTGGGTGTCCTGGTTTTTAGTCTAATCCATCATTCTGATTGATGTTCGTTAATAGTTAGGAAATATTATTTCTAAAATTTTGTGCCCAGAACTGGGCACAGAACTTGAGATATGTTTACACTAAAAACAAGAGTCCAGTTGTGTTTTTACTTTCTTTTGGTTTTGGAGTGATGACTGCTGCATCACTCTTGATTATATATGAATTTTATCATTACAAAGAATTATAAAGTCTTTTTTTTCCCCAATAAAGTAATATCTAGCCACAATTCCTCCATCTTATAATTGTGCAGGTGGTTTTTAATGTAGATATAAGAATTTATATATTATCCCTCTTCAATTTAATTTTATTTGAACTGGTAGAGAAGGTACCTACTTGTACTGGTAAATCTTGGCTTTTCCTATACCAGTGAAGTTGTTACAGGTCTACCCCCATCCCGATCCTTGATTTGGTCCATTATATAAGCCTACTGAGAAAGTTCTGCTTCATGAACTACTTATCTGACACATTAGTTAGCCTTCTCATCTAACTGATTAAAAACAAATCAGTTACTGATAAAAATTTTGAGTAGAGCTGGGTCAAGGACAGACATTTCTGTGGTACTCAGCTAATGATCTTTTCCCAATGATATTAACTACTGTTCTTTGGTTATTCATGTAATACACGTCATCTAAAACTTGTCTCTAAGCATGAAGAATAACTTATAGGAGTTCAGAAGAAAGAGAGTTTATCTTCTAGCTGCTTAATCCTGTAGTCCTTTTTGTCCTTGTATGGCACTGATCAGACTCTGCCTTATGATATCATTATTTATGTGCTTATCTTATCCTTTCTTCTAGGTTGGAATATTGTTTGGGGTGCCATAGTTTAGGAGGGACATTGATAAGCCTGAGGTCATACAGAGAAGGTCAAATAAAATGGTGAGTGGACTGAAATCCATGCCAGATGGGTACTGTTTGAAGGAACTGAAAAGCCTGGAGAAGAGTTATAGGAGAGCTGCTGTCAAATGGTTGTCATATTGGAAAGGGATTTGATTTGTTCTTTTTGGCCCCAGAGGGAAAACGTGAAATATTGGGATAGAAATTGAATAAAGGAAAATTTAATTTTGTCTAGAAAAAGCTTCCTGGAGATTAGAAATCTTCAGAAGTGGAGTAGTTTGCTTTGGGTGTGTTGGATTCGCCGCCATTGAGGTAGAAGATGGAGAATCTTTTCCTGGATATATTTTGCCAGGATTCTTGGGAAGAGCAGGATGTTGGGTTGAACTAAATGTTCAATGAGATTTCTTCCAACTTCCCATTTTTTTCATCCTTTTGTCTCATGAATAACTTTGCCCATAGTAGGTACTCAATAAATATCTGTTTAATTACATAATGAAGAGATGGCATTTGTGATACAGCTTGAAAAACAGGTTTGTAAGTTTTCATGGTTTGTAGAGAACATTAGCTAGGAGGATTTAGGGAAAGGGATAAGTCTAATTAGACCTTTATATTTCAAGAATGAATGACTGGAATAATGTCACTATCACATTAATAGAAGTAAGAAAATAAAAAAATGCCAGTTTTGAAGGGATGAATTAACTTATAAATTTTGAGTTTGAAGAGTTTGCAAAACATCCCATGGGGGGAAAAATCTAATAGATATTTAAGTTTGAGTGAAAACTTAGGCCTCTGGGGCAGCTAGGTGATGCAGTGGATAGAGCACTAGCCCTGAAGTCAGGATGACCTGAGTTCAAATCTGGTCTCAGACACTTAGCACTTCCCAGCTGTGTGACCCTGGGCAAGTCACTTAATCTCAACTACCTCAGGAAAAAAAAAAGCTTAGATCTCTAGATGTAAGTTTGGTTGCCATTTTTGTGTTATTATTTGTTATCTGGATACATGGGTGCTTCTGCACTGGGATCTCCTTACTTCATAGAGCCTTTCTCTGAGTTTTCTTCAGCTCCCCCTTTTCTACTTTATACTTTTTTCCTGAAAATGTGAGGATTATGTTAAGACTCCTGAATATTTTACCCTTTATTGGTCAACATAATCCCAGACAGTGGAATTCCCTACTGCCAATATTCTGTATGTAACTTTGGACTTTAATTTTAATGCAACTAACAACAACTCACATTTACATAATACACCAAAGTTGTAAAGGATTTTGTATACATTCTCATTTGATCCTCCCAACAGCCTTGTGAGAAATACGAGGCCAGAGAAGTTAGTGACTTGCCTAGTCACACAACTAAGTTTCTGCAGTAAGATTCAAAACCAGCCTATTTGTTATTTCTTATAGCACAATAATATTCCACCACAATTATATTCCACAACTTCTTCAGTCATTCTCTAATTAATGGGCATGCCTCAATTTGTAATTCTTTGCTATCACAAACAGAGCTGCTATAAATATTTTTGTACATATGGGTCCTTTCCCTTTTTTTTGATCTTTTTGAGCTATAGTGGGGGATTGCTGGATCACAGAATATACATGGTTTTATAGCCTTTTGAGTATATTATTCTAAATTATCCTCTAGAATGGCTGGACCAGTTCTCAACATCAACATTGCATTAATGTCCCTATTTTTCCAAATCATCTCTAGTATTTGTCCTTTTCCTCTTCTGTCATATTAGCTCATCTAGTTGGTGTAATGTGGTACTTCAGAATTGTTTTAATTTGCATTTCTCTAATAGTGTTGTAGAGCATTTTTTCATGTGACTATTGATAGCTTTGATCTCTAATTCTGAAATTGGTTTGTTTGTATTCTTTGATCATTTGTCAATTGTCAATAGCTCTATTTTTATAAATTTGATTCATTTACACAGAAGTATAAATGCGTGTGTGTGTGTGTGTATGCATGAAATTTCTTTTTCTAGTTTTTCCTGATGGCTTTTAGTATAGAAATGCTAGTGATTTATTTGAATTTATATTATATCTTACAACTTTCTTAAAGTTGTTAATTGGTTCAGTTTTCTAGTTGATTCCCTAGGGTTCTCTAAGTATAACATTATAATATCTGCAAAAAGTGATACTTTTGTTTCCTTATCACTTATGTTTATTCCTTTAATTTTTTTTATCTTATTGCTATAGCTAGCATTTTTTGTTCAATACTAAATAATAATGATGATAATGGACATCCTTGCTTTACCTCTGATCTTACTGGGGAGGTTTCTAGTTTATGCCCATTATAAAGAATACTTATTCATCATTTTAGATACATTCTATTGTTCATTTCAAGAAAGACTCTGAAATAGAATATTTTGACTTGAATATTTTTTAGCAGACAGAACATAAATGTCAGCATTTGTATGTTGTTTTAAGTTCCTTAGTTTTTGTCAGATCTATGTTGATAATGTATCTAGTGTCCTCCTGAACTACCCGCTTTTAAAATCTGTGCCATTGAAAACATTATAACTCTGATTGGAGGGTAAAAAGGGAATTAATATAGAGCTTAAAGCCTGTTTTGAAGCACAAAGAGAATTTCACAGTAATAACTTTTTTTTAAGGATATGTTCAGTTGTCTTCAGTTATCCTAACATTGTCTCAAGAATTGTTTGTATTTGAATTCAGAGAAAGATTTCAGAATAAATAAAAGCTACATTTCACATATTGGAGTTTGAACCAAGGAATAGGAAGATTTTATTTTGTAGTTGTTGACATTCTCCTTCAGTATTCTGAATAAGTAAACATGTACACATTTTAAACTATATGTTTAAATGTTGCTCTGTGTTTGGGCAAGGCCAGTCTCAAGAAATTTGTTCCTTAACTGAACGATATTTAAAATGACAGGGTATCTTTTTTCAGGATCGAGAACAGTTTGCCTTGCCAAATCTTTTTTTTTTTAAAGTTTTGCTAAGTAAAAGTAGAAGCTGCTGATTTAGTCAAAGATCTCTGTTTTTTGGGTTTTTTTTTTTCCCCCAAATCAAAGTATGATTCTCCTTCCCCTCCTTTTGTGTTATTTTTGAATTGGGGACTACATGATGCTTTTTTGAGGTTTTTTTTCTTGACAATCTAGATATTTTCTTCAACCAGTCAATAAACATTTATTAAGTTTTTACCATGTGCCAGGTAGTGCCAGGAACTAACATTTAAAAACAGTAACCAGAAACAGTCCCTGCCCTCAAAGATCTTACATTGTGAAGGAAATGGCTATTTAACTTTCATACCTTTATAAACACGAGGTAAGCTGTTTTGTTTGTTTTTTGAAAAAAATCATGTTACAAAAAAAGATATCTTCCAGGAGTTTTAGGATCTCAGCTACTTGGAGTTGGAGGCGACCTTATCCTACTTCCTACCATAGATGCTATGACGACCCATGATAAATGACAGCCTTTTAGAAGTGGAAGGCTATGGGCTTGGCCGTTTTTTTGGCTGGTGTGCATGTTTCAGAATTGTGACAGTGATTGCTATTTGACTACAGATATGGGAAATTGCACAACGAAGATCTGGCCTGGTTTTGAATCTTGGCTTTGCCACTTAGTGCCTTTGTGATCTTGGGCATGTATGTCACTCACTTCAGTTTCTTTTTCTCTATAATGAGAGTCTTGGACCAGATCTAAGCTCCTCTTATTCCACAAATAAATTCACATTTATTTGGCACCTATGGTACTCCATTTGATTCTCATAGCTACCTTTAGTGATAGCAGCATTATTGCAGTTGTTTTACTGATGAGGAAGCCTAAGTGCAGGAAAGTTATGCTTGACCAGGATCATCAGTGGCCCAATCCCCTCATTATGGGCCTGCATCCTCATCATCAGACCCGCCTGATCAGCCTTGAATTTTCCTTTGTATCATGGGTTACCCTGGACTAAGAATTCATCATTATGTGGCCAGTCTGCCACTAATGAGTTCCTTGGTATTTAGTGAGCCTCATCCTTGAAAAGCAGACTCTGTCAGGGACCTGGGCCATACCTGAAGTCTTTTCAGTTTGGTTTGTGTTCTGCTGACATAGTAAAGTTTTTCTCCTATGAAAAATTGCTTCCTTCTATTCTACTGACTAGAGATTTAAATGGATATACCCACCTCTCCTTTTAAAAAAAAGTAAATGTCATTTGGGAAGGAGGCTGTTAGCCTTGAAATTGTGCATTTATTTAGCTGAGATTTCATCTTTAGGTAAAATTGTGAAATTAAGGAATAAATTTTTAAGTTAGAAGGACTAAAGGGCTAGGAAATTTGTTTAAAGAAGAAGCTAGGTAGGGCTGAGTGTGATTTTGGGTACCTAGAAGGTAATATAGGGGTATTGGCTTCTGGAGGAAAGATATGAAAGGGGCACAGAAAGGAAGGAAGACTGGACTTGAAATTTTGCTTATGATTGTCACTGTGGGTGCTTCTAAAATTTTCTCTGTATTTGCCTAATAAGTGGCTGTGTTTTATACTCTGGCTCTGTTGGAATAATTCATCCCTTTTGGAATATAACTACTATTTATATATTTTAAGAAATAAAATATCTTTTAAAATGGGAATTGTAATAGATATTATATGTATCTATATCATCTATAGGTATCTATCTGTCTGACAGAAATACCTCTTATAGTTATTGCGGGGATCATTGAAATAATAATTATAAAATGCTTAGCACATTACCTGGAATACAGAAAGCATTATGGAAAAACTTGGAAAGACTTATGCGATGCTGAATGAAGTGAGCAACAGATCCAGAACATTGTGCACAATACAGCAACATTGTGCAATGATCAACTATGATAAGATCATCAATGAAATTCCAAGAAACTCATGCTATTCACATCCAGAGAAAGAACTATGGAGTTCTTACGGATTGTAGATGCAGATTGTACCATACTGTTTTTAAAAATCTGTTTTGTGTTTTTCTTTCTTGAGATTTTTCCTTTTTGTACTGATTCTTTTACAAAATGACTGAAGTGGAAGTGTATTTAATATGATTGTCTATATTGTCTATATGATTGTCATCTTGTGGAGAGAAGAGAGCAAAGGATGGAGAAAAATTCAGAATTTAAAATCTTACAAACATTAATGTGGGGAACAATCTTTACATATATTTGGAAAAAATATTAAATCAAAAATAAATAAATGAATAAAATCTTCTCTCTCTTTTAATTAAAGCTTTTTATTTACAAAACATATGCATGGGTAATTTTTTCAACACTGACCCTTGGAAAACCTATTCCAAATTTTTCTCTCCTTCCCCCCCCATCCTCTCCCCTAGACGGCAGGTAGTCCAATACATGTTAAATGTTACAATATATGTTAAATCCTACACACACACACACACACACACACACACACACACACACAGAGTTATACAGTTACCTTGCTACACAAGAAAAATCGGCTCAAGAAGGAAAAAAAAACTGAGAAAGAAAGTAAAATGCAAGCAAACATCAACAGAAAGTATGAAAATGCTTTGTTGTGGTCCACTGTCCTCTCTGGGTGTAGATGGCCTACTAAGTATTGAGTATTATGCAAAGCACTAGGGATACAAAAAGAGGTAAAACAGAGTCTCTATCCTCAAGAAGCTTATAATGTATTGGAAGAGACAACATACAAACAAATACAAAGAAAGCAAACTATATATGCAAGGTAAATAGGAGATAAGGGAGAGGAAGCACTGGGATTAAAACGTTTTAGGGAAGGCTTCTAGTAGAAGGTGGGATTTTAGTTTAGGACTTAAAGGAAGGCAGGGAGATCAATAGTCAGGTAAGACACTAATGCACAGTGCTTTACAAATCTTAAAAGTGCCAAATAAATGTTAATTGTGGCGGCAGTGGCTGCTGCTGCTACTATTACTATTACTATTTACTACTACCTCCACAAAACCTTCTAGTTCCATGTTAGCATAATTCCGTTAGGTGTTTACTGTATGTAAATTACTTAGGCCTTTCTGGTGGGAATATGAAAATAAAAAAAAAATTCACATCTTCTCTGTTGATATTCTACTGAAGTATATGGTACAAAACATATATTTGGAAAAGTAGAAAAGGAAAGACGTTAGACTAGGAGAGAAAGAGGGGATATCTGGGAAAGCTTCATAGAAGAGGGGGACCTAAGCTTTCTGTGATCAATTATTGTCCTTTTGTTCCATAACGTGGAAGAGAATCTTGGAGACTAACCTCTCATTTTACAGATGAGGAAGCTGAACTCGAATCCTGATTATTTATCTTCATAACTCCTCTGAAATGTACCCATTTTATCAGGCACCACTAGAGACTATTTTGAATCACTGATTTTTTTTCAAGTAACCAAAATGTGTCGCATTTAAATATAATCTTGAACTATTTTATATAATCAATCAATAGACATTTATTAAATGTCCATTTTATGCCAGGTACTTTTTCAAAAATGCAGTATATCCTTAATTGTTTTGTGAAAATTACACAAAACTTACCTATTCTGGATGATTCCGTTTCTCCATTCTTTCTGTTTGTCATTTGCAAAAATATTTTGCTAAGACTGATAAGGAAGAGAAGAGGATACTTCCATTACTTCAAAGTACTTACAACCCTGATTATAATTCTACTCAACTTTCTACCATAGTATTCTGCTTCTTAAAGAAAGGGACACAGCTAGTGTGTACATAACTCCAATAAAAACAAAACTAGTTTGGAAAAGCTCTACTAAGTTTCTGTCATAAGGATCATCCATAATTACACTGTATTTTTATATTCACATGCCCTCGGGGACTGTTAAAGCTTATAGAACATTTTTATTTTTTCCTAAATGCCCTTGTAGTTCTCTGTGCTATTTTATAGTTGTTTTGTTTCCTTCAGTGTAAGTGATCAGTAATGTCTTCCTTAAATAAAACCTTCCTTCCTGATTTGAAATTTCCCATCTATCATAGGCTAGGAAAATAGACAATAATACTTATTAGAATTTTACACTGAATGTATGTTGCCTCAGACAAACTGAGACCTATTGAAGACCTTAGCTTAAAAAGGCTAAGGTTTCTCACTGCATCCTGGGCTATCTCCATTCATCCTGACCGATATCTGGCCAGTGGACCCATATGACACTGGAGAAGAAAATGAGTCTGGTGACCTTGCCCAGCCCTCCCTCACTTCAGTCCAGTTCACTTACATGTGTCACCTCCCTGATGTCATGGTCCTCTTCAAGAACTAAGAACAAACGGCAGCAAACTAAAATAAGTGTAATTCTGCCTCAAGTTAGTTTCTGAGAGGCTCTTTAGTATATAGATTTTAATATATATTTTGACTTCTCATAATCCTTATATTGTACCCTTTGATGTAGAGGCAGGTTTCTGAATACTTGAGGTTCCTTAATAAATGTCTTATGAGTAAATTAACTATTACCTGTATTTTGTTCTTGGTTTGTCTTTATTATTTCTAAAAGAATTTGTGATTGAAAAAACAATAAAACTATAGATTGTGTATTGTCTAATACATCTTTGTTCTTTATTTCCATTTACAACTATATCTGCTTTTGTGGAATGAACTCATCTTTAGGATATAGACTGGTACATTTAATTTCAGAAACCTGTCACCTCCAAGCTATGGTATAATTAGAAATCTAGACCTGTCTGTCTCATTTCTTTTTTTTTTTTTTGACTCCTGAGTGTACATTTTTACCGTGGAAAGTTTCCAAGAAGTTTGTCCCTGACCTTTTATGCCTTATTCAGGCAAACTGCTGTCCAGATTTGAGCAGGGGTTATTGACCTAGTTTTAGATTTAGGTGTCTGGTCATTTCAGTATTTTAAAAATACTTGTATTATTGCCTTGGAATATTATGAATAACGGCTGACCTGTTTGGATTTTTGTTCCCGATTTGGGGTTTTAATTTTTGATCCTATTCTATTTTCAGATTCCTTTTGGTCTGTCTGACCTACTTGAGTGAGTGCTATTAGTTGACATCGTCTTGGAAGGACAAAAGGAACTTTACCATCTGTACTTTGTACCAAAGACCTGGGAAAAGTAAGTTATTTTTTAACTTCTCTTTAAAAAAAAAAAAAGCTGTTATTATTTCTTCAAAGTTTAGGGTGAGCGTTGTTTCTGTGACATCCACAGCTCATTCAGCTCCTAGGGTGGGACTTTTTGCCTACGCTGTGATTTTTTCAAAGCCAAGAGGGAAAATCATTGGATCTGTTCTATAAAGAATCTCTAAGGCACTGGATAACCTTTTACAGTAGGCCATTTCTGCTGGGTTTCACACATGGGGCTCTTTACGTCGTCGTGAGCAAACCTTTATCTGGTTTGAAATGGATGTATTTTACCTCCCAGGCAAGCTACTATCCTGTGGTGCAAGAGAGGACAGAATCTAAGCCTCTTTTCTCTGTCTCAGGATTCAGGATACCTCATGTTTGTAAGAAAAATATAGTTGTTGCAATTGACTCTACTTAATTGAGAAGGAATAAAAATAGGATATGGAAATACTGAATTGCTGATTCACAACAGATTAATCAAATGGTTTAATCCTGGGAGGAAATTGATGACCCATTCAGACCTATGGTTTTTGCATCTATTTCTGGTATTTTAAGTAGATTTTAAAGTTAATGCATAAATGTTTTTTACTCTCCTGGGGGAAAAAAAAAAGCTTTCCTGGCAGAAGGTTCAATTCTGCCAACTGAGAGTTCTGATAAGACGGTGGAGTGAACATGAAAGAAAAATTATAAGATAAGTTATGCAGTTTGAAAGTCTTAATTTACACAATTTATGACTGAAACATGGCCAAATGCTGGGAAAAATATAAAAAATCATTTCTGACATTTCCCAAAGAATCAGTTATGGATAATCTATTTTCTTTCCAGCATAAAAATACTTGATAACTAATTAAATTATGTAATAGTTTGTCTTGTGCTTTAAGACTATACATCTCATTTTACCCATGGCTTCTAGGGTCCAGAAGGCTCCTCATAGGTCACTTGGTCAAACCATTTTTTCTAGGTGGGAATGCCTTTTGCAAGTTCCCTACCAGACTGTCAGTCATCCAGCCTACCTTAAATGACAAAAACGGCCCTTCTTGTGAGGCAGACCATTTCATTGGGGGTGCAGCTGTGATTATAGTGACAATATACTAAAATAATTTTTGAAAACATGGACACCTATGCTATAGAAACTGAGGCAGGGACACTGAATAGTAAACAGGTAGAATCAGTTTTTATGGGTTGCATTTTTATACATCATGGATTGTTTTTGTCTTATGTTAGGCATTTTGTAATAATTATAAAGAAGGAAGTGTTTTTAGTTCTGAAATATCTTTGAAGGTAAAAAATACGCCTGTGTGTAACGAATGCAAATGGAAGTATAAATGAAGCTAGATTTATATTGCCAGGCATTCTGGAATATATTAACACTGAAAGAGATTCATGGGTAGTCAGATTTTCTTCGAGCCATACCGAAAGTCCTTAGAATTTGTCCATTTGTTCCATGACTAGAGGTGATACTCTTTCTACTGGATAATAATGCTGTTGAAATAAAGACTTTGGAAATCTTCCCTGGGTGCTGAATCCCTTTTATAATCAATAATATTATCATATAGAATCACCAGAAGGGCAACAATCCAAAGTTGTCAAGGGAATTAAAAAAATCCAGGAATGTCTTTTAGAATCCCAGCATGGGGGGATGATCATGTAGATTTTTCTAATGCAATCAAGAAAAACTTGGGTAGTTTGCTAGTTTGTCTTTGGTACATCTTTGAACCAGGAATAAATTGATAGAGTCCTTTTGTCTTCCCCCCCCAAAAAAAAGGATGGATGTGAGAAGTGTGTTGCCCTCAAGTTCTTAAGAACGCTTTAGAGTTTGGAGGGCGCTTACTGCCAGTGTGACTAACTCATTCCACCTCCCAGGGTCTCAGTTTCCTCAGCTGTAATACAGTTTAGATTAGATTGCCTCTGAGGGACTTCCCAGCTTTAGATCCATGAGACCCTGAATATGCCCGTGACTCTCCAGTGCCTGGCATCCTTGAAGCTTAATTAGTGCTCCCTCTTTATTTGGCTAAATTGCCTTTGTCGTTGCTTTTTTGTTTGCCTTTCTTTGGTTGGGAGCTGAAGTGGGATATTACCAAATCTCATAACATTGTAAATTCAGTGACAAAAGTGAAATATCCTTAATTTATCGTCCTCAGGAAAAAAATATTTTCCATTACTGAATTATTAACTGTGTTAAATGAGATTATTGAATTAAATAAAAATCCTTTTGGCTGGTGGTTAGGGAGTGTAATTGTTCTGCTGTGAAATCTAGTCCTCCTTAGCTCCTCTGTCCTCCCCCTTTTAAAAACCCTCTGTAAAACCCTCTGCATAGGTAGGAAAGCTGCTTGACTCTTGTTGACAAATGGAGCCTGAGTAAGCAATATATCACAGAGAAGCCTGTGAAAGCAGGACTCCCCTCTCTGCTGAGAAGCTTTTTATTTGTCGGTTCACAAAGGGCGACAGAGGCCTTTTCTGAAATTTCTGTTGGGTGGCCCAGTATTTTCAAAAATAATCAGTCATCTGATCTTCCCGTTTGTTTTTGCTTTGGAGGAAAAACGAACCCCTCTATAACTTGGATCCCCAAATAATTTGCTTTCACATATTCAGATACTCCTTCCCTTGTTCCCTTTCAACCTCTTCCAAGAAATACCTTGAAAATATTCCTTGCACACCCAGGCCGGGTTATTTGAGGTGAATTCAGTTACTCAGCAAGCATTTATTGGGGAAGGAGGAAAGGGATAAGCATTTACACGGTGCCCACGATGGGCACTGTGCTCAGTGCTTGTACAAATATTTTCTCATTCTATCCTCATAGCAAAAAATCATGCAAGTTTTTTTTTTTTGGTTTGTTTTTTTGTTTTTGTTTTTGTTTTTATTGCACTGGAAAAAGCTACATGATCATCCCATCCCAGGATTCTAAAAGATTCTAAAAGACATTCTTGGATTTTTTTTTTTTTTTAATTCCCTTAACAACAGTTTGTATTGTTGCCATTCTGGTGGTTCTATATGACAATATTATTGATTATAAATAAGATCCAGCACCCAGAGAAGATTTCTCATTCTATCCCTGAGAGTCAGATGCTATTATTCTCCCCATTTTACAGTTGAGGAAACTGAGGCAAACAGGGGTGAAGTGGTAACTCAATAGTAAGTATCAGAGGGCATTTTTGAGCTTGGGGCTTTCTGACTCTAAGCCAAGTCACCTGCACTATCAGCTGCCTTTTAAGTGTCTTATGAGCTGGATGCTGTGCTGAGTAAGCTCTGGCTATACAAAAAAAAAGGTAAAAATCACATTACCTAACTTCATATTGTCATGAGGGACACAACTTGAAACAATGGCATATATTCCTAGAAGTCTGGCAGATCCTGGATGAGACCTTCGAAAGCAAAGCAGCTGCTTATTGTATACCACAGTGGCTTTCATTTAGGGAGAGCTAGGAAGTGACAGCATTGTACATGAAAAGTGAATTGCTTGTTTCTGTTCTGTAAATCTTTGTGTACGTGTCTGTCCCTTAGAACGCAAGTGCTGGGAGAGTAAGAGCCGTTTCACTTGTATACATAGGGCCTTATTAAACACTTGCCATTGGCTTTTCCTCAATGTGCTAACTTCCAGGATGGGATTTTCTGAATTAATAGAGGCAGCCAGACGGCTCAGTGGATAGAGCGCTAAGCCCAGAGTCAGGAAGATCTGAGTTAAAATGTAATCTCAGACACAGCTGGGTGAACCTCTGTGTTCTTAATCTCCGGGAGAAGGAAATGGCAAACTACTTGCGGATCTTTGCTGAGAAAACCTCACGGACATGATGGTGCATGGGGTCAGACTGCTCTAAAAGTCAGAGCCTTAATTGTCCACAAAGAGTCGGACACTACTGAGCAACAGCAACAACAGATTGACACCCACAGGTTCAGTGCCTTGCCTAGAGCCATACAGCTAATGAATGTCAGCCATTTCGGGGGGGCGTGGGGACCTTGTCTCCAAGGTCAGTAGTCTTGGTCCATTAGGGTCCATGCAACATCTCCACTTCCAGTGGACCTTGGGCTCTAAACATAAGGACTCAAGTGGAAGTCATCTTCTCCATCTTTCGCAGTGTCCATGATCATGATCATCACCCAGGCCTTCTCCATCATCCTATTCTAAATCTGGCCACTGATAGCTCCGGAGGAGAAAGTAAGGCTGGTGACCTTGCACCGTCCTCTGTCATTCAGTCCATTCACTTGCATGTCATGGCGTTGGCTTCCTGGCCATCAGAAGGAGCCTGACCAGGAGGCTCTGGATAGGTGTTTCTCATTCCAAATGGCCAAAGCTTGCTTAGTGCGGAAGGCTTTTTGTTTTGCTTTGTTTGTGTCCCTTGTTGTATTCCAAGAGAGCTGATGATGACACGTTCTTCCCACTGAATAGACCTTGTCATCCACTGCCTGCCTGTTGTGGGCCATGAAGGTGCTCAGGCTCGTGTAGTTTTGCCGTGAGCACATGGGCTTTCTTCAGTGACCTACCAAGAAATCTCAGCTGAATGCTATCTGGAAAAAGAGCCATGGGGGGACATCTACCCATGCTGTAGTGGCCAAGCAAATGTCAGTTCAGATTATTCTGTAGATGACACATGCTGTCTAGACCTTTCCATGGTATTCTGTTTTGAAAGTGGTCTGGTCTTTGAAGGGCATGGAGGGACTGGCCCTAGCATCTGGGAGGAAGTCTCCCATTTGGCACATACTGTTGTATATGGGTGAGCAAGCAGCTTAACCCCTCTGGGCCCTCAAGGCAACTCCTTGCGACTCTTAAGGCACAGAAGAATTGTTCTGTATCAATGTGGGAACTTCCATAAAAGGAAGTTTTCAAATGGAGTGTTGGATTTAGGGAATGGCAGGTATAAAATGAAAAAACAAAACCTTTGTCGCTTCTATCTTACCAGGTCAAATGAAGCTCAAATGAAGTATATATGCAAAGGGCTTTGGGAACCCCAAAGTACTAATGGAAAGGCCAGTGATTATTTTGGAGTCTGTTATTCTTCTTGCTTTATAGTCAGTTTATAGACCAGTGTGTGGTCAAGTTTTTGTTATTTATTTGTATTAATTTAATTAAGTTTATGCCACAAATGGCATTTTAGTTTATTGAAGTAAAGCATTACTTTAGAAAAATCACTGCCAAAATTAACACAAGGCATTGATTTTCCTCTTTTCATTAGAATATATTTGATTATTTTCAGTTTCAAATTGCTAAGCTCCTATGGACCTTGAAATCCTTCCTTGTTCACAATTGATTATGTCCTTGGTAATACTGGTCTACCATAAACCAGCATAAAACAACTGGTTCTCTGGGCCATAGACTTCCTCCAGTGTGTCATATTTATCTCTTCATGTACTAAATTTAATTAAAAAGTTTTAAAAACTGCCGAAGACATGACCTCTTGAGAACTTTTGTCCTTTATCATTTCTGTTTTATGACAAAGCACCTATTATAAATTCAAATTAAAATGTCCTGTACTTGAGTTTAAAAATGATCAAATATTTAGGGAAAGGATAGAAAGAGCTAAACAGAATTTCAGATGAAAGAGTTCTAAGGAGAGATTTTCAGTTAACTAAGCTCAATGTGAATTATTGACATCAAATGTCAGTATAATGGCAAGGGGGCCTTCTGGGCTCTATGTTTAGCACTCTCTCCTATGTCACTTCTTCTCCATTGTATTGCCATTGTGCATCCTAACCAGCCCTCAGTTTCCCCATTTGTAAAATGAAAAGAGTTAGATTAGATGGGGATCTCTCATTTCTAGCTCTAAAATGATATGACTAAGTGATAGATGCAAAATTTCCATTTCATTTACAGTCGAGTGGATGTTTATAAATGGCTCCTTGATTTCAGGGAGATAATCAGATTGATTAGTTTCAGGAAATTCCTAGTTGTCACATTGAATAGCTGGAACTAAAATTAAAATTAACTTCTTGCCGGCAATTTTTGGAGATAGAAAGCTTTATTTTGTTGATTAATTACTGTGGCATGAAACAACACAATCTCCTGCTTATAAAATGCATACTGTGTAATTTCTTCCCCTTTTCCTAAAATAAAAAGCAGTGCTTGAAAGTGAGGTTCATCTATACATACTTCTTAATTCTTCCCTCTTCAGGCTCAGGAAAGGGACAAAGCAAATGTTTCCCCAGTTTAGATGCTGTAATTGTTAAGCAGAACACTAGGTTTACAATAATGATAATAATAATAAGTACTAGATATATGCAATTGTATATACATATGTATATGGAGGGCAGGAGGAGGGAGGGATGGAGGGAATAAGAGAGGAAGGGAAGGTGGGAGGGAGGGATTTGCAAAGCACCTTGTAAATATTATCTCATTTATCCTTATAATAGTACTAGAAGGTAGTTGCTGTTACTGTCTCCATTGGGGAAGAAGGGTAGTAGATGAGGCAGTTAGGGTTAAGGGACTTGTCTAAAATCACACAGCTAGTAAGTGTCAATTGTCTGGGGCTGGATTTGAACTCAGATCCTCCTGGCTCGAGAGCCTGTGGTCTTTCTGCTGCACCATGTTGCTGATCCCATTGTCTCCATTTTTACAGCTGAAAAAACTGCGGCAGACAGATTTTAAGTAATAAAAACAGCAATGATATAAATAATAAGTAATAATAATAAATTATAAACACACAATAGTCACAATGATAATAGTTAACATTTTATAGCATTTTAGGATTTGCAGAGCACTTTATAAATATGATCTCATTTGATCCTTGTAGCAACCTTGAATAGTAGGTGTTATTATTATCCCCTTTCTGTAGATAATGAAACTGAGGCCCAGAGGGATTAATTGACATGGCCAGGATGATATAATAAGTATCTGAAGCAGAATTTGAACTGAGATCTGACTTGAGTCCTATTCTATCCACTAGTGGCCTCTAGATTAGGGGGAGCAAGTTAAAAATCATAATTCCCTATTCCAGTGACTGTAGTAGGAGCGATTTACCTGCTACAAGATAGATAAAAAATTGAACTTGAAATTCAGAAGATTTGAGTTCAGATTCTGCTACAAATATCATTTGGGAGACCCTGGGCACTTAATCACTTAAATTGTTACAGACTAAATTTCCTAATCTGGAAAATGGGTATAATAACCATCTACCTCCCAGGAGATGTGGTTGGGAGCAAATGAGATAACATTTGTACAGTTCATCCCTGCACATGAAAGCTCTGTAGAGATGCTAGTATTGTGATGCTGAGCTGAGGGAAGATGCTCCTTGTACTGGCTCAGGAGGTGCTAGCTGATGGCAGCCAGGATAGAAGTTATAGATGGAGCTATGAGAGGGAACTTGCCTCAGAAACAGAGAAAACAGCAAGAAAGTGTTCTGATGTGTTGCTGAAGAATTGTTCCAGATGATACTATGGGGGAACTGCCTGAGGACCGAATGAGGAAAGGGCAGATAGATTAAGAGATTGGGAGGGACCTTATGGATCAGCTGCTCTTCGTGAGATCGTAGAATCATTAAAATTTAGAGTTGAACCAGACTGGATGTCATCCAGTTGAAAACCCATGTTTTCCAAGAGAAGAAACAAAGTTGAAACTTGACTCAAAGTCACATGTGTACAGGAATTGAATTTGTATGGTTTGATGGCACTTAGTAGTACTTAATGAATAGTAGTACTTAATAGTACTATTTATTAGTACATAATAATATGTTTATTAATAATTAATAATAATAATAAATAATTGTTTGCTGATTGCTTCCAAATTTAGCAATCTTGCTACTCTGTGGGTCTTAAGTAAAAGTGCTGTTACTGAAGGCTCTCTGTGGACAGACCTGGATAAGATATATGAACTCAGCCTACAGGATTTCTAGTGAATGCAGTTTATTGTAATGAATCCATTCCATCAGATTTTGATTATAAGCTTCCGGAAGCCAGGCATTTTCCAGTGAATCTGCCCAATGTGGGAGGGAGGTGTCAAGCTTTGTGTGCACACGGGTACCTTGCTGCCCATTTGGTGATGAGATTTCCAAAGAGCCATCTATCATTCCTTTCTGATAATGGATTGGGAGGTTTTTGTGAACTCCATTAGATATGAATATTCAAGAGGTTTTGTTTGGAGAGAGTGAGGTGATGTTGGGAAATGGGCTCCTTCACCTTTGCCCCCCATCATTTGTAAGCTTTTAGCAGTATTGATTTGCAAGTCCAGGCTGTGCTGAGCAAATGTGACATTACATTTCCCTTTGTTTCCATATTTTTTTCTGCACCATTTTGTTCTTTGATCACCAAGATTGGAGAGGCAGCAGGACAGAGATTCAGCTGGTTATTGCTACTTGCCATACTCGAAAAGAAGCCCCTGATGAAATTGTTACAGCAATTATATAATTTGTGAGAATAAGGAATTCTAAGGGACAAGGATGAGGAGCCTTGACCATGGATGCCAGTTCTGCTTTTTTAGCACATGTCCCATAGAGATATTCTGATGTGGAATATGAGGCAGCATGCTGTATAATAGACTATTAGAGTGAAGGCCTAAGTGCAGTTCTTGGACCCACTATTGAGTAGCAGTCAATGATTAGCTTTTAGCCTCATTTCTTTTTAGCTGTAAAATGAACATGAAAAGATTTCCTTTCCCTACCTCACATGGTTGTAGATGGTAATTATATTAACACTTGGTTCATTCTAGGGAGAGGTTAATACTTGGGATTTTGGGGTTGGGGAACTCCCAGTATGAAAATCCCCTCTTTAATGGAGATGAGTATTTTATATATTTAAATTTTGGTCTTACAGAATGGGGGGGGAGGAGGGGTAGGAAGTCACCTGGAGTCACAAGTAAATTGCCTGGCGTCATCTACCTAGGTCCTAGCAGGGACTGGCACTGAACTCGGTTTGATGAGTTACCACACCCATGAAAGATGAGTGAGACATGAAGTCTATGGATTAGCATATTGCTTAATTCTATTTGTATTAATTGGTGCCAGATTCTAGGGTTACCCTCTTCTGAGTAGAATTGCTTAGAGGATTTGCCTGAAACTTTAAGGCTGGCCAAGGAGAGTTACTTTCAGATGCTGTGTTTCAATCAATAAATCAATTTTGCCTCTTGTGTAACAGGCACTGGGCCACATATATCCTGGGGATCCATAGTCTCAAGGAAACAGTTTTTCCTCAAGGGGCTTTCATTCTGATATGAGAAACTAGATAGAAATAGATATTATTGATAAACTGAGGGTCAAGTAATTGAATATGGAGGTAATAAAAAATTTGGCAACAGTAAAAGGTATCAAATATTCTACCAGGCAATTGGGGTTAAGTGATTTGCCCAAGGTCACACAGCTAGGAAGTGTTAAGTGTCTGAGGTCAGATTTGAACTCAGGTCTTCCTTCTTAATGTACAAATAAACAAGTACATCTTTCTCATTAGTATGCTAATTTGCTTTCATTTTTAATAAATTATAAAAGCATATGTGTACCAGAGAATTGTTTTAAAATAAGTTTATGATTTACTGTCAATAAATCTTTGACTTGTATACTTATTTAATATACCTATATACCTGGAATCATGTAAAAATTTCTTGGGGGAAAAGGGGTCCTGAGTGGAAAAAGTTTAAGAAGCCCTGGTCTCAGAATTGGCCCCAGAAACCTCATTAAGGACCACTGAAATGAAGTGCTAAGGGTAGCTGTGAATTGTGGATCAACAAAGACTTTCATATTCCGTTGTAATCAGTTTACCAGCTTTTATAGTTCTTTATTTTTTATAATAACTTTTTATTTTTCAAAATACATACAAAGATACTTTTCAACATTCACCCTTGCAAAATCTTGTGTTCCAAGTTTTTCTTCCTCCCTTCCCTCTATCCTAGACAGCTAGTAATCCAATATGCTAAACATGTGCAAATCTTCTAAACATATTTCTACAATTATCATGTTGCACAAGAAGAATCAGATCAAAAAGGAAAAAAAAGAGAGAAAAAAAGCAAGCAAACAGCAACAGTAAAGATGAAAATACTATATTGTGATCCACATTCAGTCCCCATATCTCTCTTTCTGGATGCAAATGGCTCTCTCCATTCCAACTATGTTGGAACTGTCCCGAACCACCCCACTGTTGAAAAGAGCCACATCCATCAGAATTGATCATTGCGTAATTTTGTTGTTGCTGTGTTTGTTGTTCTCTTGGTTCTGCTCATTTCACTGAGGATCAGTTCCTGCAAGTCTCTCCAGGCCTCCCTGAAATCATCCTTCTGATCATTTCTTACAGAATAATAATATTCTATAACATTCATATCCCATAATTTATTCAGTCATTCCCCAACTGATGGGCATCCATTCAGTTTCCAATTCCTTGCCAGGATAGCGACAAACATTTTTGCACATGTGGATCCTTTTCCCTTTTTTTATGATATAGATTTTTAAAAGAGGTTTTGTTTTTGCTTTGTACTCTATGCTTGCTCAGAATTGGAAGTGATTTTTCATTTAATGCAAAGTATTATTCAAGAGGATCATTACTTCTGGCCTCTGAAATACTCTGGGGTCTTGCTGCAGAGCAGTGTTATTGGGCTGTAGAACTCAGAGTTTCCCTGGGGCTTGATTTCCTAACTTGCATTTGTTGCTGTGGCTGGAAAAAAGAAGGTGAATAATTCTTCTTAATCCTGCATAGAAAGCCTTGGTGCAGCCAGATGAGAGACTTTCTTATTTTTATTCTATACAGTCTCTCTTGAGGTGGAAGGAAAAGACAATCACTAAGAAATATTGGTATTGTATCAGGGCCAACAAGGAATAGGAAAGACTCTTTTAGGTTGTTGATATTCAGTAGATCACCAGCTTTTGACTGTCACAGGTTATTTATTTTTCTTTAAAATTTTAACACAAACCCTTTTGCTCTTTTTCCCTGGAAGGTGTTGTGTGTTAAGTTGTTAAGATAAAATATTTTTTTCTGGCCATTTTTTTTTTTTAAATCATCGTGAAGCTGGGTGTGGGATCCATTTGTTTATTGGAGAAAATTGGGGCTGAAGTTTTCTGGCATTGGAAAAATGGGAACAAAAAAAGTTAAACTGTTCTCTTAATTCTGGATAGATTTTTTTTTAATGTGTGTAAAGATAATCACTTTGATTTAAATCAGCATTACCTTAGGGTTTTCATGGAGCACCCCAGGATTGATAAAGCATGTTCCTTGGGGGAATGTGTGTGAATTTTAAGGTAAATACCAAACTCATTCTTTTGATGGTCCTTTTTTTGTGAAATGGACACCCAAGCCCTACTGACCACTGAAGGATCCAGCAAACATGTGTAGAATGAACGAGTGAATAAGTCAATGAACAAATGAAGATCAGGAAAGCCAAGTTATTTTAGCCAATAAATTAAATGAAAAGTCTGATACTTCCATTGCCATCTCCAGAGCTACATATAAATTTAACTAACTTTCTGAGAAATTTTTCAGGACGTCAATTTGTAATTCACTCCCACTTCCCCATCTCATAGTTAGAAAAGCCTATAGAAGGCTTTTCTCTTGATTCAGGAATTGGGGTTTTGATGGATTCAAAGACTGGTTGCTCTTACTTTTGAACATTGAGTTTAGAAAAGATCTCTACATAAGAACATCTGTTCGACTTTCTGAACCTTTGCTGTTGCAGATATCTTCCATCTGACCCCTCTCTTGTCTCAGAAATACGATCTGGAACTACTGCCATCCCAGGACTGCTAATTGAAACCGCCATAGTTTTTCTTTTTTCCTTGGAGGAGCAAATGAACTTAAAATCTCTGTCTTTCAATATGTTCATTCCTTCCTAGGCACCCCATAAAGTGAGAAGTTTACATATGGTTGGGAAAAGTCTATGTATAGAATTATGGACAGTCTCTGCAATTTTACTAAATCACTGACCATGACAAATTGACATTCTGAAAAATCGTCTTTGGGCCAAAAAAGAGTAGGAACTTTCTCAGAGAGGTTATGGGGACTAAAGCCACAGAGTTTCATATTTAAATAAACCTGACCCATATTTCACATACTCTGGATTCATTGAGTTGTTTCATTTGTTGTTGCCCAGTTCAGAAGTCTCCTGGCTTGGTGGAGTTGGGCAGCTTTCACATGGGTAAGGGGAGCACCTTGGAGCTATGGGCCAAGGATGATGGGCTGGTTGTTTGCATAGTATTCCACTTGGAGCATAAAAGGATAAAGTCTCCTCCCTTGCTCACCAGTGGTAGAGTGGTAGCCTGTGTGTCTATTGACTTGCATAAGGCCAAGTACAAGCTGGGTATGGGCTGCTATTGATCTGCTAACAGCACCTGGACCTAGTACAAATGTAATAGCCACAAAAAAGTTCCCACTCCCGGCCTCTTTCTTGTTTTTTCTGCTTCAGGCCTTTCTGGACTGTTGTAGCTCTCGGTTAATTTCTGAGACTTCTGAACTCAACAGCATGTATTGTGGTACCATTGTTTTGGTACTTAGCCCATACCTTTCTTTTAACTTTCTGTGATTTTTTTTGGGGGGGGCGGTCATAATCCCAGTTGGAATGGCGGGTTTTTAAGGACAAGAATTCTGACCCCCCCTTCCCTTTTTTTTTTCTTTTGGAACAGCTCTTCCCTTTCAATCTCTAGCTCTTAGGGTAATTGCTTGGAATGATAAGACTTGATATTTTTACAATGCTTTCACATTTACTACACAGTCAGGTACATTCTTTCATCTAAACCTCACACCAGCCCTGCAAGATAAGTACTCCAGGTACTATTATTTCCATCTCATCTTTTGAAGAAACAGAGAACACATGATTTGTCCATGCTCCGGTAAGTGTCAGAGGCAGAATTTGTTTTCAGGCTGATCTCTTGATTAAAAGCCCTGTACCTCTCTACTCTCTTTGAGGCAGCCTAGTGAGGTGAGCAAGGAGCACTAAGCCTTTAACTCCTGCCTCTTGACACTTTTTGCCAGTGGGACCATAGCCATGTCATTGAACCTGTTTGTGCTTCAGTTTTTTCCACTGTAATATGTTGCTAATATTTGTAACACCTAACCCATGGAGCTGTTCTCAAGTTCACATGAGATAATGTTTATAAAACCCTTTATAAACTGTAATATGCTGCAGAATCTCATTTATCATTGTTACTGTTGTTATTACAGCATGTTTCTTCTCATATAACACATTGTCTCTCACTAGTCACTCAATAAATATTTGCGGACATATTGATTGAGCATACCCAGGGATATATAGTACTCTACCAGCCAGTTGTTATCCTTGAGATGCTTCTAATAAAAAAAGAGGACAGTGATAGAATAATCAATATAAAATATATATTAAATAGAAATAGAATAGGAGAAGAGAGAAAAGGTGGAACAGGACTGGATTTTGGTGGTATCAAAGGGGAAATAAGTGAAAAAAGAGTACTAATGGGAGATCTAGAGAGTTGAATGTCTTATTCTATTTCACTTTTCAGCCAGCATGTAAAGGCTTAAGAGAGGGTATTTCAGTTAATCTATAGTTATTCTATATGATTCCAATAATTCAAATTTTTATTTGTCTGACCTGGTCACTAGAATGAGTATTTTTTTTTAATTCGTTTGAGAGATTACCCTTCTTTCATAGCACAGTAATTTTGACTTTACTCAGTCTGATCTGGGATTTGCTTCCCACCTTTGCCATTTGCTACCTGTTTAACCTTTGACACTTCACCTGTCTTGGTCTTCTTGGTTTCTTTAGAGGGAGTTGCTTCAAGTAATCTTTAAGATCCCTTTCACTAGGTCTTATGATACTATCAAATGTTGAGAGTCAAAATAAGATATTGTGTTTTCACACTATTAAAATATTTCATTAACGGGGCAGCTAGGTGGCAGGGGCAGCTAGGTGGCACAGTGGATAGAGCACCAGCCCTGAAGTCAGGAGGAACTGAGTTCAAATCTGATCTCAGACACTTAACATTCCCTAGCTGTGTGACCCTGGGCAAGTCACTTAACCCTAATTGCCTCAGCAAAAAGCAAAAAAATATATATATTAACTATATTTTGATACAGTAGAATATTATATTATCATGTATAAGTAAAAGTCTTATAATTTGAATAAATATATTTGGAAATGTATTTGAGAAGCATCATTGTATAATGGATAAAGAGTTAGATTCCAGTTTTACTTTTGATACCCATTGGCACTGATTCCTAGGTAAGACACTTGAGTTCTCAGTGCTCTAAGCAACTTTCTAAGACTCTAAAATCAGAAAAGTAGGGACCTGAATTGGTAAAGGAAGTTTGTGATTGGCTGCTCCACAAATCAGTGACATCACAGGTCTAATGTCTGGCCCCCATAGGAATATTCCTAGACTAATATACTAATATAACAAATGGCATCCTCCTAATAGATCATTATTATTTAACCCAGTTTCTATTTTTTGTGAGTGTTAAGTATAATTTTGGGTTCTTTTCACTGGAACTTGACAATGCTATATATCTATCTTAATAACCATCCTGATTATGCTAATAAATGATTTAATTATTATGTATTTTCTTTTCCATAGAAAATATCTATTTGTCTGTTGTACATGTTGCAATAAGCAGAAAGAAGGGAAAATGTTCATTAGCTATTTGGAAAGTCAAATAAGTAGGCATTTATTAATTTGTTTCAGCAAGATAACTTTGTTAATCACAAGTGATGGCCCTTATAGTGGTGACTTAGAATGAGTAATCATAGATAAATGTGATAATGTGCATGTTTATAGAATCCAAAAGCTTTCAAAGCAATCATAGCATTATCAGTAGTTTTTATCTAAAATATCAATGTTTCTATGGCAATAGCAATTTAAATCAGATGCATTTCCATTTAATCTATAAGTAGGGAGAGAAATACGTTATTTTCTAAAACATACATTTTTATCATAAGTAGAAAGAAATGGTTTGGGGAAAGTTATGAAAATAAAATTTGATATTTTTGTTGTTCTTCAGTCATTTTTCAATTGTGCCTGACTCATCATGACCCCATTTGGGGTTTTCTTGGCAAAGATACTGGAGAGACTTACCATTTCCTTTTCCAAAGATGAGAAAATGGAGGCCAATAGGATTAAGTGACTTGACAGAGTCACACAGCCAATAAGTGTTTGAGACCAGATCTGAATTCTTTCTCACTACAGGCCTGGCACTTTATCCATTGATATTAACTTTATTTAATAACATCTTCAAAAAGACATTCTCAGTGATTCTTAAATTAAAGACATCAGGTTTCCATTTTTCATTCATGGTAGAAAAGATATTGAGAATGAGCTTTACTGGTGTCTTTCACATATGTTAATTTAGAAGATGAACTAAACTATTTTGTCTGTCAAATTTGTATAATTTATTGTTAGTATGGTTACGGTAAGTTGATTGCAGTGACAGTATGTCAGGTGAAGTGATGGCCAGCATTTTGTTTTAATTTTCAGTTTTTACTATTATATTTTGTTTTTGCATCATCTTCCTTTCTGATTTTATCCCCTTTTTCTCCTTACTCAGTAAAGTATTCCTTGTAACAAAGATTTTAAAAGTGAGGGGGAAGGAGGAGAAGCAGTTCATTCAGATAAAAATAAAACACAAATCAAGTCTGACCACATAGACAAATATTGTAGTTACTGTAAATATATATTTTTTGCTGATACAGATCTTTCTATGTTTTTTTGAATTTCTCATTCATCCTTTCTTATGGTGCATAATATTTCATTACCTACAAATTTACTACAATTTATTCAGGAAAGGACCTACAAGCAAATACAATTTCGATCTTTTTACCCTGTTGTTTTTCTTAGAACTCTTTTTTAGCTTTCCTAGATCTCTCCTGGCCAACATTCTACTCATTGTGTCACTGGCTCTCTTTTCTCCCCACCTTTCCTAAGCTTTATGTCAATTAAGAGCTTTTTCTTTTGCGGCTCTCCTTCTCCCCTACCATTCTTTTCCCTGAGTAAGTGATCACTGTAGTGAACCATTATTGTTGTGAAAAAAGGCTCGAGAAGGAAGAACATATTGTATGGAAGACTACATTGCCCTTAGTGATCCCAGTGTTATTTGAAATCTGCCATTTGCCTTTTCTGCCAAAGAGACTGTTGTTTTACACACGTATTTTATGTCTTCCTCCCTGTATAATCTTTGTTCCAAATTTTTTAGTCTCTTATATGCAGGTGAAATTAAGAACATGACAGGTTAACATACTCACAAATGAAATGACTGATACTTTGAATGTAAAATTTATGATTTAACATCCTATTAGAATCTAGTTGTAAAAGATCTCCCAGAGAAATATTTCACTGCTCAATGTAAAACATAATTTTGGATTACATAGATGGGTAAAAGAAAAAAGATGACACTGAAGAAATGTTAGTGGGAGACTATGATAATATGATGATGTCTGGGCAATTACTGTCAATAATATCCCCATCCAGACAAATTTCCATTGAAAATATGCCTTTTTAGGTAGTTTGCTTTTTATGAACAACACTGTCAAGCTGTCCGGTTACATGCCACTTTAATATGGACTTTCTTAGTTTTATAATGGCAGCTTGGCAATAGAAAATAGATTTTCCACTTGAATGTGTAAAAGAATGCTAGGTTTAAAGAATCAGCATTTTATGATAATTTTAGAGAGAATCACTTTAACTTTTCTGTTTTCCATCACTGCTTTTCACTTGTGTCAGGTTTTAATTGTTCCCATAAACTTAAAGCATGTGGTACAGTTTTTTTCCTCTCCAATCAAAGAACTCCTCACAAATTCTTCGGTCCTAAACTGTCACTGCCAAATATTAGGGATGAGATTGAACATTTTAAAAAATAATAATCTGAAACAATGGAAAACCTCAGGGTTTTAAAGGAATAGCTGAAACCACGAACATTTAAGATCTAGTCTTTGTGTTCAGGTTTATTTTTGTTTATTTTAACTTTGATTTTCTTTGTTTGGCTATGTGACTATTAAAACTATTGACTATTGGATTGCCAATCAGATTGCTTCATTACCTTAGAAGTAAAGTAGGAAACACTACAGGTATTCAGGAAAACTTTATCCTACTAATTTTGTAAATTATTAGATTCTTAACAAATTGAGTGGCAGGCCTGGGGTGAGAAAGAATTCAAATGTGGTTTCAAACACTAATCAGCTGTGTGACCCTAGACAAGTCACTTACCCCTATTGACCTCAGTTTCCTCATCTGGAAAAATATTAGGTTCTTAACATCTCCTCTGAAATTATCTCCATTTTTTCCAGTAGTTATACAGAGTTGTCTCCTTCCATTAAATTGTGACCTTGTGGAGTGCAGGGATATGTTTTGCTTTTTTGTGTGTTCCTTGTTATTAGTACAGGGTAGTGCCTAGTACATAATAAGCAATTAATAAATGCTTGCTGTTAATTTGGACATACAGTTCTAGATTATCCTTCATAAAATCAACCGACTTAACTCATTAAACTTATTTCCCAGGAGGCCATGCTACTATACCACCTGCTTCATTTATACTAACTCTTTGCTGATCATTCTTATACCAAGACTTCGATGGTGATCCACATGTAGATGAACTTATTTAACCTATCTTGTCACATGCCAAAGCCTGGAAAATAGGGATTTTTCATTCCCTTGGTTCATTGTTAGACATCTCTCTTTTGTGGAAGAAAACCTTCTACCATCCAGGAACTCCATGTAATATATCATATCATCTGTGACTAGGAACATCTGGAGAATCTCACCATTAAAGAGAATCCTAAACGGCTATTCCAATTTCTTACTGTGGAGTAGAGGTAGACCTAATTATTTTTAATTTTATTATTATTTTTTCAAGGAAAAAAATCTACTTTCTCTTTATTCTATTTTACCCTTTCTCCTACAATTGAGAGAGAAAGGAAGAAAGAAAAACAACAAATATGCACAGTTGAGCAAAATAAATTCTCACATTGGCTGCATGCAAAGCATGTGTGTCTCATTATATATCTGGACTACGTCATTTCTCTGTCTAAAAATGGATTTATTGCTTCATCTTAAGTCTTTGATCTAAGTTCCCAAGACATTCAAAGTTGATTGTCTTTCTTTACAATGTTCTTGCAGTTTTAAAAATTGTCTTGATTATGCTTACTTTGCTATGCATCAGTTCATGGAAGTCTTCCCAGGTTTCTCTAAAACTGTCCCTTTTTTGTTATATTCATATAGAATAATTTGTTCAGCCATTCCTCAATTAATGGACATTGTCCTAACTCTTTTCCTGTATAAAAAGAGGTCCTAGAAATGTTTTTTGTATCTATGGGCCCTCTGGCCCACAGGACCTAGTAATTCTTTGAGTTTTTAAAAGCACAAGCTTTTGCTGAGGTCGTCCCATGGGAAAGGCCTTGGGTGTAAACATTTCTTACCTGAGGATGTTCCTGGATATAAATATTCATGGACTCACCAAAGAAAGGCTGGACTTCCTGAAGGTTGGTGGCTGTTTGCATGTTGTCTCCTAATGTTGAGAGTTCCTTTTACTTTCCCCAGCACTTAACTGACAGGCACTTAGTGATGTTTATTGACTGACAGGCTAGGTGATGGCTTCCCTCCTGGAGAAGTCTTCTCCAAAGGCTGGATAACCACTTCTCTGCTATGTTGTAGGTCTGAGTTGTACCCGGTGGCCTTGGAACCTTGAGATTTTGTGAACTACTGGAGCTGCCCCAGAAGTAGGATGTAGATGGCAAGGAGAAAGCAGCCTAGCTTAATGAGAGAAGCAGAATGATGTAGGGAAGGCATGGATTGGGGCCTGAATGATTTAGGTGGATTAGGTGCCTTTTGAGATCCCCTTGAAAGAAACCCAAAACGTGCCTCAGTCTCATGCATACAGCTTTGGTTTTTATAGTGATGGTGCCACAGAAACTGGAAAAAGGAGGCAGAGTGCTAAAAATCAGTTTGTATTTAGTTTAGATATATTGATTTACCAATTGGTATTTTGAATATGCTGTCTAGAGTATCCCTCATTTCATAGCCCGAAGGTAGGATACCTGTGAATTTGCCTGCTTTATACCCAGTGATTACTGACCTAGAGTTGTTGTTTAGTCAAGTGATTGTGACTTCATTTTGGGGTTTTCCTGGCAGAGATAACTGGAGTGGTTTCCCATTTCCTTTTCCACCTCATTTTTTAGATGAGGAAACTGAGGTAAGCAGGGTTAAGTAATTTGCCCAGGATCACATAGTATCTACGGCTGGATTTGAATTCAGGTCCTTCTGATTTCAAGTCCAGTACTATCCACTCTGTCACCTCTCTGCCCTTTCCTAATATATTTCTGAAAAACACACATTGAGAATGAGCTTATAAAGCCTCGGTTTTTTGCATTTCTATCATCTAGGTTGCCATATTACACCTCTCTCCTGCTGCGATGATTAAATTGCCTGTTTTTTGGACACATATGCCAGCATGCTATATGGGAATCAGAGTCCTATTGTGATCTCCAGATGAATCATGGCAGGGTGTGGGGGTGTGGGTGGGGGAATCCTTAGATTGGCTGAGGTAAAATTATCTCCTGCTTTTCAAAACCTAGTGCCATCACAATATAATTCACTTGTGCAACTAGAAAATGAAACTTATTTTAACTGTTCTTTGATTTTTCATGAGTATCAGCAGAACAAAGAAGAATCTGGGAATTTATGGGGTAGAGAAAGCTAGGGTAGTCGATAGAATCTGAAGCACAGCTGACATCTCCAACCTGATGAATTTCTTTCTGGTGATTTATATTTTTACAAGGAAGCTAAAAAGACCGGGTGGTTGATTTCTGGGTTTGACTTTGGGAAATAACTCCATTGGGCAAGCAAACGGGTTGCATCCTCTGTTCTTGCTTAGCATTTGTCTGTAGGCATCCTTGATGCTGGGCACATTAGAAATGCTCTTAAAGTGCAGCTTTAAAAAATTATTTGTTCTTTTGTCATGAAAAACTTTGTCCATTGCGTTTGGAGTTTTTGCTGTACTTTCTTACAGTGTCTGATTCTTGTCCAGAAAGCCTATTTGTATCCACGGTCCAACCAGTGCTATCAATCTTAGTTACCACCTACATCTGCCAGATGCACGTGGATCACCTGAGATATATGCAGATAAATTACCTAAAACTCAGCCTCCTCAAACCTGAAATCTAATTGCTGCAGGATACAGAGCTGATTGATGTATCCTTTCCTTCAGTATTGATATTTTCCTTTATTTATGTTGCAGACTTTTAGTTTCTGTTACAGTCTGATTTTGCATTACTTCCTCCTTCCCCCCAAATACATATTCTGCATTTCAGCAAAGTGGGACTAGCAGCCAAAGTCACAATTTTATTTTCCATCATTGCTGTAGAAACCAGTTTCCATGCCTGGATTTCATTCCTTCCTCATGCTTAGTTCTCAGAATCCTTATCTTTCTTTTAATATTCAACTCAGGCGCCATTCCCTCTGTGAAATCTTCCCTGATTCCTTTAGTTAACAGCCACAATAATCATTTATAATAAGAAAAAACAGAAATAATTCAGATTTATGAAAACACAGGGTTTTATAATTCTATTTCAGTATTAGATCATCAGAACCAGAAATTAACAGAAGGATGATTGTTTAAAGAGCCTGGACTTGTTGAACTTGGTAGAAATTATATGATGCCGCGTTGTCATCTGTAAAAAGTTAGCATCTCTTGAATACCTAGCAAGCCATGACTAGAATGAAATTTTAGAAAGTTGTCGTTATTCACGGACTGACAGATGACAAATCCCTTGCACTATCAATATAGGACTCAAACTCTTTTTGTGAAAACTCAATTCACTCTTGAACGAAAGCATCCTGAAGGCCAAACTGTTGCCTGTGAATGCCTGGATAGGACACTGAATCACAGAAATATAAGAATGACATTTCTAATAGAAGTTACCTTATCACACACTTACAAACTACAAGCTCCATGGAACAAATAGCTCTTAAAATATAGATTTCTAACAGAGGAAAGCAAAATCATATGGGAAAAGGATGAGGTAGATATCATCCCCATTGTGCTGTCTGCTACTGGAATTATACCAAGGATGCTTTCAGTGAGCCCACAGAACATGAGCTTATATCCTAATACTTTTGTGCAACTGCAAAAGCATTTATTTTTATCTATCCTTAAGATAGTTCAGAGAACATTAAATATAAAAGTAATTTGTTCCTGATTTGTTTTGGTAGGAACTTTGTTGAAAAGATGAGTCATATTAATTAGAATAATAATAATCACTGACATTTATGCTGTTCTTAAAGCATTATGAAGCCTTATCACTTTCTCCCTCCTTCAGCTACCTTGTGTTTGTGTAGCTGTATACATAGTATCACCCTTTAGTAGATTGTAAACTCTTTGAGGGCAGGGTCTGATTCATTTTGTGTTCTTATTTTGTAGCCTAGAGCTTTGCATATGCTATAATAAATGGTGGTTTGGGGTTGTTTGTCATACCCCCTTATAATCTGGCCCTGATGGCTTTTGAAATTTTTCTTTTCTTATTTTCTTCTTTACTTATTCCTAATGTAAGAATCACAAATGCAAAATATAAGTCTAGCAAAATTTGCAAATAGATTGAGCTCTGAAAGTTTTTGGGTTAGCTCTATATAACACATTTCCCCCATCAAAATAATGTTTTTCAAAGGTGATTTTGGGTCTTATAGATATCAGGGGAAGGGATCTGCCCAAGGCCCCTCTGCTTTAAGAGGCAGCTAGGTGGTTCAGATAGAGGGCTGAGTCTGGAGTTAGGGAGACCAGAATTAAAATCTGGCCACAGACAGTGGGGGCAAGTATCTTATCCTCTTTTGCCTTAATCCATTGGAAAAGAAAATGGCACCCCACTTAAATATCTTTGCCAAGAAAACCTTATGGACAGTGTGGTACGTGGGGTCAGAAAGGGCCAGACACTCTGCTGCTAATGCTAGATGTGGGATTCAGACTCCAGTCTCCTGAAGCCAAATCTACCTTTTCTTCTGTCTCATGCAGCACTTTAAGCTTCTTATGGCTAATTAGGGGATGAGAGGTTAAAGAAATTAGTGACTTTGGGAAGTACTTGGGGGAGACTTAGGCCGCCCATGACTTTACAATAAACAGACCCATTCTTCAGGGCCCTAAAGGCAGGTGGGTAGCCAGGGCACATCCTTGAATCTCAGTTATTCTCAGCTAAAAATGGATATAAAGATGCTTCTTCCTCCCCTAGGATTTTAAGATTTTCAACATTGTGTGTAAGTGATGCTGCCTTGGGGTGGGAGGATGTGAAGGGAAGCTGACCACTTAAGTGCACTGATGTCTCTGGTCCTCTCTTGGAAGTCTGCCTTGGGCTAAAAGGTCACTCACTTCTGTCCTGGTCCCAGCTTGTGATGCACGGAACAGCGTTTAGGAGGTCCCCCAGGATGGGGAAGCTGCTTTGGGGGCTCCATTTGTCCAAGTTCTTACCCTGCTCCTAGTTTTCTGCTTTTTATTTTCTGCTTCCTCAGTGTGACAAACCTCTGGAGCCAGGGTTTCTTCCTGTCTCAGCTGGCCCTTAATTCCTCATTTCCCAGATGCACATTCACAGGATGTAACTAGTGCTCTGCCATCTTAGATTCTCTTCTGTCTCTTTTATTTTTTAGTTTGTTTTTTCCTGAGGCAATTGGAGTGAAGTGACTCGCCCAGGGTCACACAGCTAGGAAGTATGAAGTGTCTGAGGCCACATTTGAACTCAGGTCCTCCTGACTTCAGGGCTGGTTTCTATTCACTGTGTCACCTAGTTCCCCCTTCTGTCTCTTTGTTACTTTTCTTCTTGAACCATGTTCAAAAACACCTCAAGACCTGGAAAAGACCACTGGTCCCTCCAGCTTCCATTTTCTCCTTTGAAAGCTGCTAGCTAGTTAAGACAGTGCAGTTGTCCCTTTTGATGTGTTAGAGATATGGCTCCCCATCCTGTTTACAGTTAATCATGCATTTCCATAGTTGTTTTCAGATAATAGCAAGTCCTTCATGCAAAGGAGTAACAACAGCCTGAGAATGTTGGGCTTAAGAGTAGAGACTGAACCTTGAGTGTGGGATTATTCCACGCTGCTCCCTGCAGATGGATGGAGAGGCCATTCCAGACAGACACATGCCCAGACAGGTTTGCATCTGTGTGATAGGCTGAGAAATAACTTCTCTAAGTGCCTTTGTATATTCTTTTCCACTTTATTTGATCTCCTTGTGGTGTAGACCTAGTAAGAGCTATCATTTTTTTGGCTAATGTTGGAAAGAGAGGGAGGAATGAAAAGAAACAGTGCAAGTAGAAGGGTTACCTCTGGTTAAATCTAAGTGTCTGCAATCAATTGAAGAAGGGAAGAAACACAAATTTTGATGTGCCTCATCTCTGGAACACATTTCCTTCTTATTCATGGCTCTGCTCAAGTGCCTCCTTCTGCCTCAAATGTTCCCTGATTGTTTCCCTATCCTCCGCTCCATCTACTACTCCCAGCCTTTAGAAAAATGGTGTTTTCAATCATTTAATTTGTGACTAGAGACTCATTTGTTGTTTTTTTTTAATATTTGGTTTTTTAAAATTTTTATTAAAGCTTTTTATTTGTAAAACATATGCATGGGTAATTTTTCATCATTGACCCTTTTTTTATTAAAAACTTTTTATTTACAAAACATATGAGTGATTTTTCTACATTGACCTTTGCAAAAACTTTTTTTTTTCCCAAGCTTTTCCCCTCCTTCCTCCCACCCCCCACCTCTAGATGACAGGTAATCTAATACATGCTAAATAGGATAAATTATATGACAAATACAATACATGTATACATATCTATACAGTTATCTTACTGCACAAGAAACATCAGCTCTAGAAAGAGAAGGAAAAAAAAAACAACCTAAGAAGGAAAACAAAATGCATGGAAATATTCACAGAACGCATTAAAATGCTGTGTTGTGGTTCACACTCAGTTCCCACAGACCTCTCTCTGGATATATATGACTATCTTCATCGCTGAACAATAGGAACTGGTTTGAATCACATCATTGTTGAAGAGAACTATGTCCATCAGAACTGATCATCGTATAGTCTTGTTGCTGCGTATAATGTTCTCCTGGTTCTGCTCATTTCACTCAGCATCAGTTCGCGCAAGTCTCTCCAGGCCTCTCTGAAATCGTCCTGCTGGTCGTTTCTTACAGAACAATAATATTCCATAACATTCATATACCATAATTTATTCAGCCATTCTCCAATTGAAGGGCATCTATTCAGTTTCCAGTTTCTAGCCACCACAAAAAGGGCTGCCACAAACATTCTTGCACAGCTGGGTCCCTTTCCCTCCTCTAAGATGTCTTTGGGATATAAACCCAATAGAAACACTGCTGGGTCAAAGGATATGCACAGTTTGATAACTTTTTGAGCATAGCTCCAAATTGCTCTCCAGAATGGTTGGATCCGTTCACAGTTCCACCAACAGTGTATCAGTGTCCCAGTTTTCCCACATCCCCTCCAACAGTTATTATCATTTCCTGTCATTTTAGCCAATCTGACAGGTGTGTAGTGGTATCTCAGAGTTGTCTTAATTTGCATTTCTCTGATCAATAGTGACTTGGAGCACCTTTTCATGTAACCAGAAATAGTTTCAATTTCTTCGTCTGAAAATTGTCTTTTCATATCTTTTGACCATTTATCAATTGGAGAATGGCTCATCATTGACCCTTGCAAAGCTTTCTGTTACAAATTTTTCCCTCCTTCCCTCCACCTCTTCCCCTAGATGGCAGGTAGTCTAATACATGTTAACTATGTTAAAATATATGACAAATCCAATATATTTACACATATGTATACAATATATATATATTTATGTCTTGCTGTACGAGAAAAATCAGATCTACAAGGGAAAAAAAACCAACATTTGGAGTTTTCTTGGCAAAGATGCTGGAGCAGTTTGCCATTTCCTTCTCCAGCTCATTTTATAGATAAGAAGGAATGGAGGCAGACAGGGTTAAATGACTTGGCCAGTGTCACGTACCTAATAAGTATCTGAGGCCACATTTGAACTTGGGGCTTCTGATTCCAGACCCAGCACTCCATTCCCCCATTCTCCAATAGCTGGGCATCCGCTTAGTTTCCAATTCTTGGCTACCCCAAAAAGAGCTTCTTTAAATATTTTTGTATTTTCTTTTCCACTTTATTTGATCTCCTTATGGTGTAGACCAAGTAAGTGGTATCACTTTTTGGCTAATGTTGCCATTGTTTTAACATCTCCCCCCTACCAAATGATTTTTATTCTGGAAATTGCGTATGAGAAAAAAATGGGACAAACACTTGCCTCTAGTGCTACTATCTGGCTAGTCAAATACAGATTAGGTTTTTGTTTGTTTTATTTTGTGTGTGTATGTGTGTGTGTGTGTGTGTGCCCAACAAGAAAAAAAGGGTTTTTATGACACGCTTTTTCAGTTTTAGATCTGCCAGTGGTCTAAGGTTCATTTATTTAAATTGTTATTTTGTTTGTTTCCAAGGAGTTATTTCATATTTTCTAATGCTACATAAGATTATTTCGCTAGGTAGTAAACTTGCTAGCATTCATCCAAACAAAGTTGATTGGTCAGAATAAAGAAGCTACCAATTATTAATAAGGTAGAACTTTCAGCCAAAAATAAAAGCTCTCAACCCTGACTCCCTTCCCTGGCCTGGCCCTAGGCATATTCATAATGATTCACAGAATCCCAATATTAGGGGAAGAAGTGGCCTGAGAGGTCAACTAGGACTACCCTCTCTGTTTTACTTATGAAGAGATGGAGCCAAGAGATTATGTAAATTGCATAGCTGTTCATAGGACAACAACTGTATGTCATATACTCTGTTAGATGTTGGAAATACAGGAATAAAAGTGAGACTTCCGTGGCCCTTAAATAACTTAGTCTGTTAAAAAGTTATACAGCTAGTTAACCTGACTTCCCATTCACCTGCCTTTTTAATATACCTCAATTCTGTACTTAAAGGATTTTATCACTATTACTCTGTGCATTTACCCAGGTGCACAGTAAAGTAGCCACCTAACTCCTTAGGTGTTTAACTTCATTGGGAGTTGCTATAGTTTCAAAAACCTTTCACCTTAGAACCAACAGATAATTAATTTCTCTGAACTAATCTAAATAGCAGATATATACCTGGGTCTAAAATAGTGGGTGGAGAAAGCCAAAAAGACCACATTAGTACACAGGGAGAGAAAGTGGTCCAACCTCTGGAAGTCTAATTAATGACCTCCAAGGGTTTGAGAAGAAAGCTGGGTTCTGGAAGAAGAATATAATCAGAGTAACAGAACCCTATAGGAGGCTCAGGATTGAATGAGGAGAAGGTAGGGAAAGGAAGGCTATTTATTCTTCAGAAGTCAATACCTTGTAGCAAAGCTCCTATGACCCTATTCTAATTATACTTATTCAGTCTACTGCTAGATCTGTATTCAAAACCATTCTAGATAATGAAATAGGAACTGATGGAGCATGGGCTCCATTGTTTTATCATTAGAGTTTTTGATATGCTGTTGGTAAATGGTAATGAATTTTTTTTCCTCCCAAAGATCGTATCTCTTGTAACTTTAAATGGATTTCAGTGAAATTTCTTAGTGTATATAAATAGATTGTTAAAATAGATGTTAGAGTGCCACGTGAGCCCAGAATCAAGACCCTTCATTTTGGCATTTCCAACACTCTGAAAAAAAATCTACTTTTCTTTTAAGACATTTTATATCCTGTGTTTGTAAGTCAAGGTTTAACATCTGTAAGAGTCATCTCAAAGATAGCATTTCTTCCTTTGAAGCTATTCATGTATAACCAAGGTTTTTTGTGCTTACAGAATTAGAATGCTTCTGCTTTATGACAAACTAAAGCCAGAAATTCAATCAGTTGTGAGTAATAAGCAGTGAACTACTTGTGGATTTAAAACCCAATATAGGTGCTGTTCTAATTGCAATTACTGGAAGCATCATCCCCTGTAATGAGAAGACACATTCCTTCCCTTGGGGTTTCCACAGGCTAACTGATTAAATTGTTCCCATCTTAGGTTGGAGGAGGAGGAGAAAGGGAAGGAGGGAAAGAGAAAAGGAAGGAGAGAGAGACAGAGATAGAACTTTCACTAAGGGCTAATTTTCACTTCCTTTTCCTTTCCTCCTTTCTGAATTTCTTTCTAATCCTGTTGAGTATTTTATTTTCAAAAGGATTGATTTATGATATTCCCCCTCTTAAATTAATAAAATTATGCATTTTGTCCTGAGTTTGAACTTCCAGAGAACAAAAAAAAATACCAAAAGAGAAACAAAAAAAAAAAAAAGAGGAAAAATGTTTGGAGTATGGTAGGTTATATCTATATTAAATCAAATTGTTTTGCTCATGACCCTGAAACGTAATAAGTGGTTTAACATACTGGATTTGAACTAAGTAGAGCTGAGTTCAAAAATCTTGAGAGATTTGCTAAGCTGTATAACTATCAGATCTCTAATTCTTTGGTCTCTTCAAACCTGTGCAGTAGGAACAACATTTGCATTAACCCAATGGCATCATTGTAAATTAAAGTGCTCTAAAATTTTTAGGAATTATTATTTCTCTGGAGGGAGAATTCATTTCTCTTGTGGAGGAAGGGGGAAGAAATAACACATATATATTACAAACTATTGCTTTAATAACAGGTACTAGAATTTTTTTTTTTTTTTTGCTTTTTGCTGAGGCAATTGGGGTTAAGTGACCCCCAGGGTCACACAGCTAGGGAATGTTAAGTGTCTGAGACCAGATTTGAACTCAGATCCTCCTGACTTCAGGGCTGGTGCTCTATCACTACTCCACCTAGCTGCCCCACAGGTACTAGAATTTTGAGAGAATTTTAAGAATATTGGTCT
Organism: Myrmecobius fasciatus; assembly: GCA_023553655.1. Lineage (NCBI taxonomy): Eukaryota > Metazoa > Chordata > Mammalia > Dasyuromorphia > Myrmecobiidae > Myrmecobius > Myrmecobius fasciatus. The sequence continues at coordinate 127,406 of JAJPUD010001838.1, read as the reverse complement.
GGAAACTATATCATAGTTTATTCATTTGTCTTTTTAAAAAAAAATTACATTTGTTCCTTTCCATTTCTCCTTTCATGTTATTTATTTATTTATTTTTAATTTTTTTTCCCCCCCTTCTGATTTGATTTCTGGAAATTTGGGCTCAAGGAAAAATGTGAGATTTTATTAATTTAAGGGGAAAAATTATGAGTTTCCTTTCCAAAATAAAGTACTATACAGTTTAGCTGTTATATTTTCGGGTTCTTTTGAGTACACTGATGTGTAGTTCTTCTGAATTTGGGACTCTTCTGGGACAAACAGTAGCTCCTTGGCCAAGAAAATGGTCTTTGACACCTTCTTTCTGTTGTTTATTTAATTACCCCATCCCACTCAACAAGCAAAACAAACAAAAAAAATGGTTTTTTTCCTTCTTTGCTCCAATGAAGTTAAATTAAAAACAAAAGCATAAATGCCCAGCTGGCCACTGACATCTGTTAATATCATAAGTTTTTCTTGCCAACTCATTCTGTCCTTATGACTACACTTTTGTTTCTGTCTTCCTTTATCTCTTTGCAGGTGCGTTCTACTCTTTGAAGGATGAAATTATAAGGCAAGCCAGGAAATTATTCATTGCCTTGCTTTAGATAAAAGCCTTGAGATGTCAAGATAATTAGCTTCTTA